>BCJJ01000062.1:0-50305 GCA_039545355.1 Trichosporon coremiiforme | reverse complement strand
GTGAAGATGAACTGAACCGGTGAAAATGATCGACCATGCGTAAACAGCTCCTACGGTGGCAATTCTTGATCGGGTTGGGCTGAGACCGACGTGTAGGCTGACGATCGTGGGGATTAGGGACGGGCAAGGCCGGGCCACACCGTTGCGCGAGAGAAGGGGAGGGGTCTCTGCTGGGTGAACTAGCTCAGACTGTGATCCGTGCCCGCACGACGCTCATAGAAACGGTATCAAACTCCTCGACGAGGGTCGCCGCTAACCAGTATTGGCTGCGGCCCACGTGGGGGTCCTCTGGGTTTTGCTGCCACCAGTGGGAATAAGCTTGGTGTGCAGTTCATGGCTTGGACAGGTGATGCATGACTGAGATGATGGAGAAGAGTGATCCTAGACCTGGGTGAGGGTGGCGGTTGAGCTATCACTCTACAACACATCACTAAACCAATATTCGTGGCGACCCATCGTTTGTTCACCGGGCAGCGCGATATACCTCCATGCTGGGTCGTGCTGGAGGGGTTGCCGAAGCAGCGGCCGGCATGAAAAAAGAACTATGACCAAAATACATTGGGAGGCATCGCTTGGGTCGGGTCACCATGGCCACAACATGAGGTGGCTTCGGCATCTGTGCACGCCTCGTGAAGTTTAAACAGACCATAGCTCTCGATCATACAACCAGAGACTGGCCTTAGAGCAATGAGATCGCTGGTATGCAGTGCAAGCAGTTCCGATTAGCTCCCAGCATTGGAAAGGACCCAGGTAACATGCAGTAACACAACGAGGATCGTCGGAGGTCACTAAAACTTGGGTCCGCCACCGACGACCTCTCATCTTCGAGACGCTGGTTCTCGGTCAAATTGGAAACGACAGCCACGGCATAGGGCAGAGGTTAGCGTGACAGGCAACGGGCAACGCTGTGTGAATCTTAGAGGCTGATGCATAGTGCGATCTTCCAATATGGGTCCTATAAACACAGAAACGACCGGAGAATGCTCTCCGGCCCGCTGACGACTCCTCCAACGTCGAAAATACTCGCTAGACGAGCAATTCCGCTTAGAGCTTGTCGTAGAAGTGGTCGTACGCCGGGACCTCGGCTGTGGAAGTGTTAGCATGATCCTGTGAAGAGTTATAGGGCTCAAAGACGAAAAAGTGGTCTCTTCGTCTTTCCCGTTGTACCCACGCTTGAGACCCTTCCTCGTGCGGATCTTCATCGCGAGATCCTGGAGCTTCGAACCCTTCTCGGTGGCGTCACCTAAGAACATGTTAGCTACCTGCAATATTGGCCGAGATATGGCATGTTGAAGTTGGTGGGGTGTTTCACCTCAGTTATGTTTTCGTGAGGTGTGGCAGATGCAGGGTCCGGGCGCAGACACGTGACCACCATGCGAGATTGATCCCGCATGTGGCACTCAGCCACACCCAACCCTCTGTGCCACCACCAACAACAACCACATATTTCGTAAATGTTTGTACTCACCGTTCATGAGCTCCCAGTGGGAGAAGACGGCCTGGGGGAAGGCCTGACCACCGGTGGCGGCACGGAGGTCAGCGTTGAAGCCGAACGACTCCGAGACGGGGAGGTAAGCCTTCATGGTGTACATGGGGGTACCAGGGCGCTGCTCCGAGGAGAAGACCTGACCACGACGAACGTTCATGACGGAGTAAACACCACCCTGAGCGCTGTCCGGGCAAGCAATCTCGACAAGGAACATAGGCTCCTGGAGACCGGGCTTGGCGAGGAGCTCGGCGGCGTAACAGACACGACGAGCGGTGGGGATGATCTGACCACCTCCACGGTGGATAGCGTCGGTGTGGAGGGTGCAGTCGAGGATGGAGAAGCGGATACCACGCATGGGCTCCTCGCAGACGGCTCCCTCCTTGGTGGCCCACTGGAAGGCGGCGACGACAGAGTCCTTGATCTCGTTCATGTACTGAACACCCTTGGAGGCGTCGATGAAGAGGTTAGGACCGGTGGTGTCGGGACCGAAGCACCAGATCTTACGGGCGTCAGTGACGTCCCAGCCGTAGGTGTCGGCAAGGTAACGAGCACGGGTCTTGGGGTCGTCACGGGGAGCGACACGGCCCTCCTCGATGTCCTTGGTGAGCTCCTCGTCAAGGGGGTCGGCCTTGACCCAGAGACGGTTGTGCTTGTTCTGGGACTTGGAGAGAGCGATCATGGAGGACTCGGCCTGGACAGTCTCACGGTAGCCGACGACGGGGTCGGACTTGCGGAGGGGAACACCGGCGTGGTCGTTCTCGAGGTCCTGGAGACAGATCTCGAGGTGGAGCTCACCGGCACCGGCGACGATGATCTCACCGGTCTCACCCATCCAGGTCTTGACACAGGGGTCGGACTTGGAGAGACGCTTAAGACCCTCAACGAGCTTGGGGAGGTCAGAGGCGTTCTTGCACTCGACGGCGACCTGCACGACGGGCGAGACGGAGAACTTCATGACCTTCATGTTGTGGGCAGTCTCGGAGGTCGTGATGGTACCAGACTTGAGCAGGAACTGGTCGACACCGACAAGACCGACAATGTTACCGGCAGGGCAGTCCTCGATGGACTCGACGGTACGGCCCATCATGAGGACGGTACGCTGGATGGACTTGACGACGGAGTCGTCCTTCTTGCCAGGAACGAAGTTGGGGCCCTGGATACGGACCTTGGGGCCAGACGAGACAGTGCCGGAGAAGACACGGCCGAAGGCGTAGAAACGACCCTTGTCGGAGGTGGGGACCATCTTGGAGATGTAGACCATGAGGGGACCCTTGGGGTCACAGTCACGGATACCGATGGCGGACTCGTCGTCCATGGGGCCCTCGTAGAGGGTCTCGACACGGTACTTCTGGGCAGTAACGGGCGAGGGGAGGTTAATGACAATCATCTCAAGAAGGGCGTCACCGGCGGGAAGGAACTTCTTCATGACAACCTTGAGGAGCTGCTTGCCCTCGAGGTCCTTCTCGTCAGAGGTGAGCTTGATCTCGAGCTTGTCAAGGAGAGTGGGGATCTCGTCCTTCTTGAAGTTCATGATCGAGTCGAAGATACGGAAGATGGGGTCGAGAACGAACATGTTGAAGGCACGCTCAACTCCGTCGGGGGCGGACTTCGACCACTTCTTGGTCTTGGGGTTGAAGTAGTTGTCACCCCAGAGCTTGGGCATGAGCTTGTTCTTGTCAACACCGAACTTCTTGGCGTAACGGGTGGCGAAGTTGCGGAGGGTGAAGGCCCAGCCGTGGAGACCGGAACCGAAGGCAACGGTACCCTGCTCGGGGTAGACCTGGACGTCGCCGAGGACGGGGTCGGTGTAGGTCGAGATGATGACGTTGACGGACTCGACGGTACGCGAGAACGACTGGTAAAGGTCCTCCTTGGAGACCTGGAGCTCGAGAAGAGCACGGTCGACCTTGTTGATACAGAGGACGGGCTTGACACGCTCACCGAGCGACTGACGAAGGACAGTCTCGGTCTGGACACAGACACCCTCAACACAGTCGACGACGACAAGGGCACCGTCGGTGACACGAAGAGCAGCAGTAACCTCAGACGAGAAGTCAACGTGTCCGGGGGAGTCGATCAGGTTAACCAGGAACTCGTTGCCGTCGGTCTTCTGCTTGATGTCGGCGACGTCGTCCTTGTCGATGGGGAAGTACATCGAGATGGCGGTCGACTTGATAGTGATACCACGGTCGATCTCATCCTGACGGGTGTCGGTGAAACGCATCTCACCGGCCTTGGCACCAGCAATGATACCGGCCTTGGAGACGAGCGAGTCGGTAAGAGTAGACTTGCCGTGGTCGACGTGGGCAATGACGGACATGTTACGGATGTTCGTGGGCTTGTCTGTGAGAGTCAGCGAAATCTGCCCGATTTCTCTCATTTTTTTGCGCTTCCTGCACTTTGTGAAGAGAGCGCAATCGATACGTACCCATGAGCTCACGGATCTCGTCGACGGTGAAGCTGAGAACGCGTTAGAATGCATTGCGAAGGAAGAGGGACGACGGGGGAACAAGAAAATCGGGTCGAAAGTCGAAGTGCAACAGTCGTCGAGACAGGGTGGTGTGGCGAAAACGGCATGCAGCGGTCGCTAGCGCAACAATGCATGGACCGGACAACCACAGACCTCAAGGGGAGACTCTGGGTTACCTGGTGCAATGCACATTGTGCAGAGTTATGGTTGAGCGGCGGCAGAGATAAGGCAGCAGAGTCGGAGCAGGGTGGCGGGTAGGAGATCGCCGACCAGCCCGAGCGGCACCGAGGCACCATCAGACAACCAGCGCATCAACCCCCACCGCCAGTACTGCCAACGACGCCCCGAGCGCTGCCGACGTCCGTGATAGGCGATCCGGGAGCACAAGCATCGCTCGGTGGCAAGAAAAGTTTCCTCCACAAAGTTTTGCGCTTTTGCTCCGTAATCATCCAATCCGACGGCCCTCAACAGAACCTGACCATTTCTTCACGATCCGCTACCTTCTGCTGCATCTCTGAGCTGCGCAGAGCATTGCAGATGCCGATTTCAATGCGTAGATGCACTCATGTGTCCCCCGTCGTCGCCAGAAGATCGAACAACTCACTTAACCTGTGATCTGTCAGCCAAGTTCCCCGGCGTTTCCGACGCTTCCTACGCACCATTTTGACTAGGTTTTTTGTTGGGGTTCGTTTGTGTTTTTAAAAGGGGTGGCGAAGATGCCTTTGTGTTGCTCGAGGTGACTTGGTCTCAAACGAAAGGACCGAAGCACGCAGATGCGAGGTTGGAGAGACAAACTATCGCAGACGACAAGGAAAACGGCCAGCAGGGGGAGGGGGTGCACCTGCGTCCGTGTCTCCCGCTCAGTGAAAAATCTCCTAAACCCGAGCCTGTGGCACTGAGGTTCTTATTGGCCCTCACAGAGGTGCCAGCGGGACAGCCAGTAAGGGCCTGGGGAGCGCCTGAGACGGGCACCACCGTAATCGCCCCGTGGGTCTGTCCGCCTGGGGAGGAAAATCTGCTGGCTCTAGGGGCCGCTCCCCCTGTTCGCCCATTTCGGCCCATTTGGCTCCGTGGCTGGTTCAATGTCATTCATTCAGGTATCCGCCACACGCGAGTGCCACGAGGGAAAACACATCATCCGCCACAGATCCTCAATCTGATAAGGCCTTATCTTCTCTGCCACCGGCTCTTCGGCGCCGACTCGTACCTGGCCTAGCCTGCTCTCGCTGCGGACGCTGGGCCTTGCAACGGGGGACCGCAGATCTTTCAGACAGTGAAGACGATCGCCCGAAGTGAAACTACTTCCGCTTTTCAGGACGCACCACGTGGACGCTTTCACGTGACTAATTCAGCCCAAGTCCAGAAAGTGGAGGTGCACCACACAACGCGCTCAACTCGACGCTCGTCATCTCACCACCCGAACCAGCAGCCATGTACGAGACAGTGACGCAGGGAAGAGCGAAGCGTAGCACAGCGGGAAACCGGTAAGTTAGAGTGGTTTCGGACTGTGCCAACTGACCTTCCCAGCATGCGCGAGCTGCTCGAGAAGGCGCACCAGGAAGACCAGAAGGATGCTTTGTTCGAGGAAGACCCCGAGGATGCCGAGTACGAAGCGCCCGCAGACGTGCGTGACGTGTACCTCGAAGACTTTGCGGATACGGATGAAGAGCTCGACGACGAGGATGCTGAGGAGCGGCAACTCCGCCGCGAGGAGCGCAAGAAGGCCAAGGCAAAGGCTGGCTTCAACCCTCTCCAGCCGAAAACGGTGCGCATGGGCCAGCCCAGCGTCCAAATGCCGTCGGCTGAGGAGCTGGCGATTCTGGGTCCGAATATCGACGTGTCCAAAATGGCGCCCTCGACGCTGATTCTCGAGATCCGACGGCGGAAGCGAGAAGCCAAGCGCGAACAACGCTCCGAGCAGCGGCGATCCAACCTCCGTGCCTCGACTCTCAAGACGGAGGCGGACGTCATCGAGCGTGAGCGCCAAGAGAAGATAGAGAAGCAGAACTCGCGCAAGGGCCGCAAGGCGCAGCACGTCACTGGCGAGATCCGCGGCGCACGACCCATGACACAGGCGGAGCTCATCGCCGCCGCTCTTGAGGAGGAGGAGCGAAACAAGGAGGCGCTGACGGACTGGCTCAAGAAGGAGGAGGAGCGGAGAGAACTGCGGCGCGTTGGAAGGAAACGTGTGCGTGGGCCGCGATGGACGTGGGTTAGCCGAACCGTTGGCCGGCTCGTCGAAGTCGTCGAGGACGATGCGACAGCTGCTCCGACACCAGCGCCCGCCGACGACCGACCAAGCGAGACGCCCGCTGCTGGGCAAAGTTCGGACGACAAGCTCCCGTCGGCGGAAATTGCTACGCCTGCCGAGAACGCAAAGGATGACCGGCGTCCATCCGAGGCGGAGCCACCCTCAGCACCATCCGACGCCGCACCCAAGCCTACCGAAGAGCCCGCTCCTGCTGGTAAATATGTGACGTCGGACGAGGCGCAGAAGTCCGAGGCGGCCAAGCCGGTCGAGGCTTCTGCGCCAGCACCGGAGCCAACGAGTATGGACGTAGATCCGTCCCCTCCTTTCAAGGAGCCCGAAGCTGAGGCGCCCCAGCCTGCAGCTCCCGAGAGCAAGATCGACGGCACATCTATGGCTGGCGCCGAGCCCAGCAAAGACCTGCCGACGTCTGAGGGCAAGGCGGCCGACACGGCAGCTCCCGCCACCACCTCTGAACCGGCCGTCGCCGATGGTCCCAAGGACTCTTCTGCTGCCCCAACATCCACGGCCGACGAGACGGCCAAGGTGGCCGACGCAATCAAGACCGCTGAGCCGGCTAAGAGCGATGAGCCATCCAAGCCGGATGAGCCCACCAAGGACGGCTCCGCCAAGGCTGAAGAGGCTGTGAAGCCGGCTCCGCCCAAAGATGACGAGCAGTCTAAGCCCGCCGAGTCGAAGACCGACGCTCCCACCAAGACCGACGAGGCATCAAAATCGGACCCCTCCACCGAAACCAACATGGACGAAGCGCCAAAGGAGGACGAGAAGAAGGAAGAAGCCCCCACCGGTCCCTACACACGCAACTACCTTATCCTGTCCCAGGTGCCTGGCGGTCTGCCGGCAGAACTTAAGCTCATTCTCGGCGACCACGTCGACTGGTCCGACGTCAAGGTCGTGCCGGCTCGAAACCGTCCCATCAGTGAGTCTCTCCTACCTTGCATCCGTGCCATGTACCTGTGCAGCTAGTTACTCGTCCAACATCAGCTGACATCAGACCGTAAGCGGCCCCGCGACCCGCTGACGGGCACGCCGGCACCCTACCGCCACCCCGGATCTATGGTGCCCTACTCCAGCACCGAGAGCTACGCCACTCTCCAGGCCGTGCTCGCCAATCGCTACGTCTTCACGCCCGAGGGTATCTGGGCGGGAGGAGAGGCGGACATGGCCGCTGAGGGCGCGGAGGAGATTCCGGGGTGGAAGGAGGCGTGTGCCCGCGGTTGGCTCGATGGCAAGCGCATTCCCGAGGACGAGCCGGAGCCTGAACCTGTGGAGGAGCCCGAGGAAGAAGAGGCAGAGGAGGAGGTGGAGGAGGAGGAGGGAGAGGAGGAGCCGCAGGAGACGAAGCGCGGCGCGAAGCGGCGCAAGACCGGGTCAGCTAAGAGCAAGGCGAAGGGCAAGGCCAAGGCCAAGCCGACCGCTAAGAGCAAGCCGAAGGCTAAGCCGAAACCGAAAGCAAAGGCGAAGTCTACACCCAAGGCCGCGCCCAATAAGGCCGCGCCGAAGCGTAAGCGTTGAGCGGCGCTGAATTGTGTATCATACTTTCAGTTGTTACATGTATCATAGTACAACATGTACTCTATGTTCTATGGTCTAGTTTTGCGCGGCAACCTTGGTCCAGTCGATGGGCGGACGACCGGACTCAATGCCGTCGAAAACGCAGAGGGGCACGACAGTCGGCCGTCCGTGCGCGCACGCCCACGGGTTGCGCGTATCCGCGAGGCGAGAGACAAGACGCTTACACTGATCCTTGTCTAGGACGTCTTCGAACATGACAGCGCCGCGACAAGCTTTGGACTTGGCAAGCTCGAGCATCTCGCGCGGCATCCAGCGTATGATGGCGTTCCAGCTGTTACCATCCGTGGTCTCAGTGCCAGCATCCAATGCTGCCATCAGAGCCTGGATCTCGCCGATGCCGTCCGCAGCCTCAGGCAGGTAAAGTCGCAGTAGCCTCGTCAGCTCAGTCGCCTGCTTGCGGGCGAGGCGGTCGAGCAGTTCCGGAACAGCGTATACGTTGACTTGTGCATAGTCGCCGTCGGGCTGAGCTAGTCCCAATCGGATGCCCCAGCGGTGGAGGAGGGGCTGAACACCGGGCGTCTCAAGGTACTCGACCTCCTGTCGGGAGAGCACGAGGCGAACTGTGCCTTCCTCGATCGCCGTGGTGGGCATCGCGTCCTCAGCAAACGACTTGCACAAGCTCTCGAGGATCATCTCCAGTGACGCGCGCTCGTCAGCGGCGTGCTGGTCAAAGATGGCGAGCGTCTTGCGGCCATCAGCCTCGAGGACGCATGGAATGAACTTCTTGTCGACTTGGCGCAGCACGCTTGCGCTCTGCAGCGAAGCGCTTGACAACGATATATCGACGTCCGACACGGGCAGGGTTTTGGTCAGGGTCGTGGGATCTGCCAGCTCATCGTCGCCGACTGTGGTGCCAGCTCGTCCAATGCGGAGAACACCGTCATCTGTGGCCTGCTAGGTCAGCATCAATTCGGATCTCGCCCACCTACGGCGATGAGATCCTGTATCAGGTTTCGTCCCGGGTGGTCTTCGAATTCTTGCGTTTCTGGCTGAGCAGCTGGCTGCAGCGAAGCCTCGACGGGCTTGATGCGCTCCTCATAGAGACGGTTCAGGCTCTCTTCAGGAGCCCCCGAGACGGAGCGACGGACGTTGCGAGTCGAAGTTGGCGACGTGCTCCTGGCGCGAGCACGTTTACCTGACCGAGTGGACCACGCAGCAACGGATCGTGGGGCTGGAGAGCCCGGGGTCGTCTCGCGTTGCGCGCCAACACCGATGACCCCGTTCCTCGACAAGAACTCCTCGACGACGCCGAGCAGGAACTTCTGCACGCTGTCAAAGTCGCGATACCCGAGCGTCATCTTGCGAGGCTCGTACGACGCATCGACCTCGTCGGCTGGCAGCGTCAAGTTCAGGACATAGACGGGGTATCGTTCCAGCCGCCGCGGCGACGGGTGCTTGCCGCCCATCGGCGGGTCGTCCATGAGGTCGCTGGCAATGGAGCCGAAAGGGCTCTTGGCGAAACGTTTCGAGATAGTCTGGTGCAGCACCGAGTTCTCGATCGGGTACCCGTTGATGAAGAGGTGCTGTTGTGCGCGGGTCACGGCACCCTCGAGGCTGATGAAGCCGTCGATGCGGCGCGGGCCGGCGGAGGTGCTCACATGCTGGACCTTCTCGACGCCGGCAGCGCCGTACAGCTCCTTGAACGCTTCAAGTGTACTGCTGCAGCCTTGCAGCGACAGGACCTTCCGCATGCTCCGCGAGCCCTTCGCCCACAGGTTCCATCGCACATGCGGATGCGCAAGTGCGAGTGATTCGATGACCTTCTTGCACAAAGCCAGCACGGAGGAAGACGACGCGGCGGCGAGCTCAGCCTGCCGCACTGGCACTCCATGGAAAAGGTCGCGGACAGTCACATTCGTGCCGCGTGCACGGCCGAGCTCCCGCTTCGCCGGGCCGAGGTACAGTGCCTCGCCCCTCTTAAGGATCTTGGTGACTGTGTCTTCCTCGGCGACCCGGGACGTGATGTCGACTAAGCCCATGGTCGAGATGGATGCGAGCGCTTCGCCGCGGAAGCCGTATGTGCTGAGCGCACCGAAACCGTGGTTCTCCTTGCTCGTCACTGGCAGGTTAGCAAGGCAGAGAGAACGGCACATACTGTTCCGCTCGCCAACAGCAAGCAAGGCGTCGAGGTCGAGCCCATGGCCGTCATCCTCAACGCGGATACTCTCGTTTCCCCGATTCAAGTCCAGCCAGCACGCTATCCTCGCTGCCCCGGCGTCGAGGGCATTCTGCACCAGCTCGTTAAGGACTTGCGGGATCGAAGCAACAACAACAGACGAGCGCAGGCGCAGCGCTGTCGGTCGCGGGAGGCGCTCGATGCGGTCCATGGTGGTGTCTCAGTTCAGCTCATCGTCCTCAAAATATGGAGGATGAGGGGTTGTACTGGGTGGGGAGGGAAGGTGAAGACTGTCTTGAACCTCACAGCTCAACATCCGTCATCTCAGCGGGCCTCCACTTTCGCCACCTAAAGTCACGTGAAACCAGTCTAGTTCCCTGCTTTAGCCATCTCTCATGATATCCAGAGTCATGCATGCATTTCCATCTGCTCATAAGGGATGAAGGAATGTTTGTGTATGCCTCGAGCTGCCTGAGAGCAACGCGAGTAGTCGTGGACGAAGGAAACGTCTGGTGAAGTGCAACCAGCTGCCTTGTCATTTCCAGTGTCAGTGCCTCGTCAAAACACGCGCCGCCCAGACGCGTCTCGCTCATCTCCAGTGGTTAGCTCACCACACTCGTCATCTCCCACTCTTCCACCACCATCCGCCATGCCGCCAAAAGCCGCCACGACAACGAACGATGCGCCCCCCTCCCCGGCCTCGGTGCAGCAGCGCCCCTTCATGCCCGGAATCGCCGAGTACGAGCTCCCGAAGACGAACCTGATCAAGCTGGCCAAAGGATCGGTGAGTCCGTCTTCCCCGTACACTTTCACCTTTCAACGTCCCTCGCGACATCGGCGGGGAGGAAGGCGTGCAGAAAGCTGGGTGTACCCCCTTCAGGTAGCTGACATGCAGATCCCGGACAATGTGAAGATGCAGCAGGACGTCGTGACTGCGCTCCTGCGCTCTTCGACGCTCTTCATCAACTTCCTGTGTATGTGCAGCTCATTCCAGCTTGTCTTCGAGCTAACATGCAGCGGCGCACGCCCACGACCAAGCCCTTGAGCGCTCAGGCAAGAGCATCACGGCCGGCGACGTGCTCAAGGCCATTACTGAGCTCGACTTCGGACCCGCCGACGCCCTCGTGCCGATACTCGAGCAAGAGCTTGCTGGTGAGTCCCCTGTTCCTTTGGCTCATCCTCATGGACTGTGGTCTGGAATGCCGCGCAGCTACGTGCCTTTGAATATTCAGCTGACAGCCAGCGTACCGCGCCCACATTGCCGCGACCAAGGCAGCGAAGAAGAAGCCCGGCCCGGGACGGGGGAAGCGCAAGTCGAACGCGGCCACCGAGGCGGACGAGAGCATGGCCGTCGACGACGAGGAAGAGGAGGAGGAGGAGCAGGCGGACGGTGGCGATGGCGCTGACGGAGACGAGGGTGAGGAGCAGGATGGACAGCACGACGAGTAGACCTATGTATCATATTGTCAAATTCCACTTCTCTGTGTACGCTGACTTTCCTGGAGGAGACATAAGTTAGCAAGAGGCATAGCTACACAAAACCATACATCAGACTATCAAAAGAACCTTGGGCGGTTACAGAATGTCGGTCAGCGACCAGACTATGGCCGATCAGACGCTCGGCTCCGCCTCGCGGCGACTAGAACAAACAATCCAAACACTCCTCACAAGCGCAGCACTCGCAGCAGCAGCAAAGACAAGCTCCAAGTCCGCAGCATGCGGCCGCCTTGCCCGCGCCGCCGCCCTTCTTCTCAGGAGGCGCCATGATGATCTGTTGCGGCTGAGGTGTCAGCTTGCTACATCGTACACCTCAAGCTATCAATTATGGAGGAGGGATGGGAGCTCCTGTTCCATAAAGCGCGGGAGGCGAATGACAAGAGTGAGGAGAGGTGCCAGAGAGAAAGATGAGAGGCAGGGGCAGGACGACCAAACTTACAGGGGGAGCAGTCTGCATCGGCTGAGGCGGGCCGTAACCATAAGACGGCTGGGGCGGGTACTGTCCGTACGCCTGGCCCATGGGCTGGCCATAGTGTTGTTGCGGGGGGTTGTAGGACATCTTGTCTCGTCGATCCGTCGATTCGATCAGACAGCGAGGCCTCCTTGGGTGCGGCTGTTCGTTCGATCCGTTCGATGTCGAGGTGAGGACGTGAGTATGGGTGACGAAAGTAGGTGTGAGTGCGCTGCAAGATAGTGAGTGAGCAGGAAGAAGCGGGACGTCAGCTCCAGTCGTGCATTATTATATGCCCCATCCAAATGCTGGCGCTGAAGCATAGCAACTCCGCAGCCTAGAGACGTGATGAACGCGCCACGACCGTGTTGGCGCTGGACTTGGTGCTATTTTTGCTTGCAGGCGCTGTTCGTTGGTATCAATGTGGTTTCACCGGGGGTCGACGGGCTGTGCACTGCACAGCGCGATGCGCGATTTCAGAACGCTCAATGCGCCGCATGCGCTGTTTTCCACGTTTCTAATTTCTAACATTGGCTATGCTCGATGCCCGTCGCTATCGGCTGTTCGTTGATCGGTTCCGGGGCGCGCGCATGTCAGTAGCCGTCAGCGCGCCAGGTCAGCTAGGTTAATGATGCCATGCCGCGGCCGGGAGCTGCCCGCTGCGGCCATTCGGCGCGCTGGATAAACTCGGTATTACTGCATACTGTAGATCCTCTGCTTCAGATTAGGGGACGACCTTGCCGACAATGTTGTATCGCTGTTTGGTTAGCTTTAGTCGTAGGCATGGGCAGCTGATTCTTCCTTCGCCGTGATGGAAATAGGAAGGGGGCGTCACGTACCTTAGCGAAGAACGAGTCCCACTGGTCAAGCGTCTTCATCTGCGTCTCGTTCAGCGACGAGTAGTCCGCGATCGCGTCCTTGGGGTCGAGCGAGGACATGCCTGGTCGTCAGCACTTGAGTTCCGGGTTCGTCCTCTTCTGAGCGCGGGTAAACCGTGCCTCGGCCTCGGACCTCGGCTTCGGGCACCAGCCTGGCTGCCCGAGCTCCAACGACCATAGCACCGGACTGTCAAGTGGCAACATCGCAGTCGGTGTTGATGGCCGGGAGAAGCAAGGGAAAAGGGGAGGAGTGAGGTAATCACGGCGAATGATAGGCCCCCCCTCTACTCGAACTCACCGAGACCCTTGCTCGCGTCCTTGCCGGCGAAGACGTTGTAGCCAGCGCCGGGGCCGTACATCTCCTTCTTGTTCGAGACGTCGTACACCTTGCCCTTGATAGCAACGTAGATCGGCTTGGAGGGGTCCGAGCCATCGTACTGGCGGAGCTCGGCGACAGAGATCGGGTCGTCCTGGGCGTTAGCTGTGCTGTCCCTGGTAGCTGCTCGCTCCCAGGCCGCGCCCGCAGTCGTCAAAACCGGGGTGCGTGGTCTAGCCCTGGTAGCTGGGGAGCGGTGACGGAGTATGGGCGAGGTGCATAGCGAAGTGCGAGTTGGATGGGTCGATCTTCCAGCTCGTTCGACGCCAAGCCCTCGTCACAACAATGGACCAGTGGACTCACCTTGGGCGGGGCGAGGTCGGCGGCGGGAGCGCTCATCACGGACTGGGTCATCGTAAGCGTTTTGTTCTTTCGTGTGTCGTCGGAGTCGTAAAGTGGGAAGAAGAGAAGGAACAACAACTCACAATGCTCTCCGCCAATTTCGCCTTTGGGTCCTTGGTCTCGGTGGCTTGTTTGCCGGAGCCCGCACCGCCGCTGCCTGCGGCCTTGGCGGCCTGCTCCTGCTGCAGCTTAACCCAGTGCTCGCGCGGCTGGGGATTGGCCTGCAGAACGTAGAGGATGGCGCTAATGCCGACCGCGATCGCGAGCAGGACCGGCGCGCTCGTCAGCGTCTCGTACCACGACATGGTGCTTGTGGTTGCTGGTCTGGGAGGGAGGGGCCGGTTATATGACAGAGGGACGTCATGATTGGGACCGATGGCGATTGGTCCCACGCATTTTGTCGTCGGATGGCCCCGTGACCACCGCACGGCGCGCACGGCACGAGGGCAGGGAACACTCTGGACTCCCACTCAGCCACTGATCCTTCCTCGTGCGGATCTTCATCGCGAGATCCTGGAGCAGTTCGAACCTTTCTCGGTCGCGTCACCTAAAAACATGTTAGCTACATGCCATATTGGCCGAGATACTGTGATGCATGATAATGAATGTGGGTATTGCTGATACATGGATATGTCTCTACACAAGCACAGTAACAGTCTACATAGTCCAAGACGCAGCTCACTCGTCGTCGTGCGAGCGCGCAAACAGTTCTGCTCGTCAGCTCTATACCTATGCGTTAGCTCACTCATGATGTCCGCCATGGTAAGCTTGAGGTTCTTCGCGCCCTCGCCGCTGAGCACAGCCTTGGCAAGCTCGCGTTTCTGGTTTTGCAGCTGTCATGTCAGTTCGCAGGCCGATGCTGTCAACTCACAGCAAGGATACGGGCCTCGACAGTCTCCCCCACGGTCAGCTTCCAGATGTTGACAGCGCGCGTCTGGCCCAGACGGTGTGCGCGGTCGAACGCCTGGTCCTCGAGGCTGATGTTAGCTTTCCAGATTCCGCAAGGAAGCTGCAGATGCTCACGCAGGGTTCCACCACAGATCCATCAGCACGACGTTGTTGCAGCACGTAAGGTTGAGACCCGTGCTGCCCGCCTTGAAGCTGATGAGAATGACGCGGTGCTTCGCACTCGTGCGGATTGTCTCGAGCACGTTCTGACGCTTGTCGGCAGCGAGAGAGCCGTCGTCTGTTATTAGCTACGTTGGTATACAGCAAGCTTACAGCGGACGTAGTCGATGCCCTCGGCGCGGAAGTAGGGCTCGATCAGGTCGAGGAACGAGGTGAACTGCGAGAACACAATCGTCTTCTCCGTGCTCTTGGAGCGAGTGTCGACCTCGCGGAGCAGCTTAAGCAGCATGCGGATTTTGGCCGAGGACGGGGGAAGGCCGCGCGCCTCCGAGCCCGCTCGGCGCGTGATGCGCACACAGTCCAGACAGTGCTTCCCACCAACGCCGGGCAGGCTGTTTGTCAGTTCAGACGGTCCTAATGTAAACTCACGGAGCGCTACAGAGTTCGCACTTCTTCGGCCCAGCGACCGTCAGCCCAGACAGGAGGTCGGCGAGGTCCTCGCCATCGTCAAACTCAACCGCGTCGGCCGACATCTCCCTGTCAAAGTTCTCGCTCTCGCGGCCGAGCGTATCTGAATCAACAGCCGCCGTGCGGCTGACGAGGAGCGGATGGTCACAAGCCTGGCGCAGGCGCAACAGCATGGTCAGTACGGACGTGTAGTTGGCCATTGCCGTGCCCGCGTTGACAAACTTGTTGAACGTGAGTTGCGTCTTCTTCTCGAGCGCATCGTAGAACTCGCGCTCGTCGTTGTCAAACTCGCACTGCATCACCTCGACGCGGCGCTCAGGCAAGTTGAGGATTGGCTTGCCGTCTGCCGTTAGCTCATAAAACACATATGGAAAGTTCACTGATAGTGGCGTCCTTCGTTCGCCGCAGCATGATAGCCTTCAGGATGATGTGCAGGCGCTTCATCGCCATGCCCGTTCGTCCGTTCTTCACCTCGGAGGAGATACGGGCCTTGAACACCTGCCAGTTGTCCAGCGGGCGCGCACGCAGGAACTGGAACAGACTGAACAGCTCCTCGACATTGTTCTGGATCGGCGTACCAGTCAAGCACCACCGGTACTTGGCCTTGAGGGCAACGGCAGCCTTGGCCGTCTGCGTCTTGTGATTCTTGATGTTCTGAGCCTCGTCTGCGGTTAGCTGGGTCATGCGTCGGCGAGCTCACCGACGACGATACGCAGCCACTTGACGTCGTACAAGGCCGCCATGACCTTCTTTTTCCGCTTCATCTTCTTCCGCAGGCCGTCATCGCTGTCGTCGCTGTCCGAGGGAGCGGCGCGTTGCGTGCGCGCCTTGAACTCGGACGCAAGCACCTGGAACGTCGTGATCACCACATCGTACTTCTCCAGCTCCTTTCCGCCTGTTGTTAGCTCGAAACGCCTTTTTCAGCTAACTAGAACTACGTCCCGGACCGTGGTGCGTCGTGATTTTGAGCAGGCCCGGCTGTGTCTTCGTGCGCGCCTCAGACGCCCACTGCTCCATTACGGCAAGGGGCGCAATGATACTGCTGTCAGCTACACGCAGGGGATAAGTAAGCTCACAGTGTTCCGCCCTTGTACGCCTTCTTCTCCGACGCCGTGTGCCTTCCCTCGACGACGCGCGCGAGAGTCTGCACCGTCTTTCCAAGACCCATATCCTGCTGTCAGTTCCGGGACCTAGACAAGTCAACTCACATCAGCCAGGATGCCTCCGTACTTCCTGCCGGTCTCTCGCTCGCGCATCCACTTGACACCACGGACCTGGTGGGGCATGAGGCGCATGCCGTCCGCGAAGCCCTCGACCGTGTCCGCGCCTTCCTCGTCTTCCTCGCCCTCTCCTTCTCCCACAGCGCCAGCGAGGAGATTGCGCATCTGCTCCTCGGGGTCGCCGTGGAAGCGTTCAAAGTCCTCGGCCGTGAACTTGGCCTGGTTCAGGTCAAAGTCCTCGCCGTTCATCTCGACCTCCTCTGGCTCCTTGTCCTTCTCCTCTGGCTCGGGGGCACTTTGCGGCGAAGGGGCCTTGCTCACCGGAGCAGAGACCCAGTCCGGCCACCCATCACGGTATCCGGGCTGGTCGAAGGCGGACTTGCGTGGCGCGCTCTTGAATGCCGTCGCAGGGCGAATGTACGCCCCGTAGTCGTTAGCCATGCGGGGCGCGGAGGACTTGGCCGAGGACTTGGCGGGAGTAGGAGCCGACGTCTTCTTGGGCTTGGAGATACTAGAGCCAAATCCCGAGTCGAAGTCGTCGTAGAGGCTGACTTCCCGCTGCGAACCAACGCTGGAGGAAGAGAGTGATGGTTGCGATGACAAAGGGCGAGCACGAGCGTTGTTCGGCCGCGTCGAGGGGGACAGTGGCGCAATAGGCATGACGGGGTAGAGTCCACTCTTTCCCCTGCGCCCAGGGGCTGGAGACGAGAGGCTCGGCTCTGGTGAGTCGGTCAGGTCGATCGGCTCCCTGGCACGAGACTTCGGGGGTGTGGGCTGGGAGAGGTCGATGAGCGAGTCGAGGTCGTAGTCGAGCGCCCTGCGTGGGCGCTGTCGCTGGCTGAACTGGCTAGACTGACTCATAGTCGTCTGGTCGCGTTCGCAGCAATGTTGAAGTGTGGAGAGGAGTAGAGAATGGACAGACGAAGCAAGGTGAAGGGGCGCTCGCACCGGCGTTGCGCGGACTCCAACCTTTGTTGTTATGATTTCTGGCACCGGCCGTGCCTGGGGCTAAGGAGGGGCCGGGGCACCCACGTGGCGATGTGTTTGTTGGATGGCACACTGACGAAGCGCCCAAAAGATATCGTCCTCGCCGATCCTGTTGCCGACTTGTAACAAGTTCTGTGTGCTCAGGGGCATGCAAGCTTGCTACACACGCAGAAGGAGAAGGTCATCCAGAGCCCAGAACGGCCCGAAGAGGAGGGTGTTGTGTGGTGGTTATGTGCAGACGTGTCATGGCAGACGCTTGCGGCGCGGGGCATCGCTGGAAGCCGTGACGTCAGGCGCCGATCACGCTCCCTAATATCTTCTTTCCGCGATCTTGCCACCCTCTTCACCTGCAACACCCGTTTCATCTTCTCCTCTCACCTCTCCACACTTCCACACTCCTCCAATCCATCAAGCAGTAACCATGAGCCAGCTGCCTCAGTATTACTCCATCCTCGTGAGCTCGAGTGGCAAAATCCCGAAGCTAACAGCAGAACATCCAGTCGACGGCGACGGCGTGAGCTTAGCGGACCTGTACCACAGCTGACGACAGGGAGGAAATCCGCACCGCGTACAAGCGCGAGTCGCTCAAGACACATCCCGACAAGCTCTCTCCGAAGGCATCGGCCGCGGAGAGACGGCGATACACTGAGCGCTTCGTGAGTGTCCTGATGCTTATCGCCAGCTAAGTGCGACCGTACCTCAGCTGACAATCAGCAAGCAGTAGCGGACGCATACTATGTGCTCTCCGACCCGAAGCGACGTGCCGAGTACGACGCGCTCCTGCGCTCACGACCGGGCCAGTTCACAAACTCCTCAGACCCGTTCGAGCAGGATCAAGCGTCGGGCAACTTCTTCGAAGAGTTCAGCCGTTTCTTCCAGGACGCCGGGTTCGGCGGGGCGTCTGCTGCTGGTGCAGCCGGTGCCGCTGGTGCAGGCACGTCGGGCGCACCCCCGGGAGGATTTGACTTTGACAGCGACAGCAGCGAGGACGAGCAGCCGAAGAAGAAGAAGACGGGCCGGCCAGACGCGAATGGCATCTTTGGTGATGTCTTTGAGGAACTGTGAGTGAAGCTACCATCCCGCTCTGAATAATAGCTGACATCAGCCTCGAGCCCGAGGTGGCTAACATCCACCACCGCTGGCGCTGGGTCGGCGGCGCTGCTGGTGCCGCTCTCGGATACATCATCGGCAACATCCCCGGTGCCGTTGCAGGAGGTGAGTGCCACTTGAAGCGAATCACGCGACTTCCCCTTTGCGAGACGCACTCGGTCGAAGTTTAGAGCGTGCTCGCGACTCCTCAGAAGCTATCCATAGGCAAGGGAATAGCTAACCCCAGGCTTCGCGGGCAACAAGCTGGGCGCCATCAGAGACAACAAGGGCAAGCCCGTCGCGCAAGTCTTCGCGACGCTGCCCGTGTCGCAGAAGGCGGAGATTCTGCGCGCGCTCGCGTTCAAGGTGCTCGGCAGCATGGCCTGAGCTGGCATAGCGAGCGCAGCTGGCGGCGTGCTGGCGTAGAGTATGTGAGCGAACAACGACGAGGACATCGAGAACTTTCGAAAGACAAGAATACATTGTGCTATCGCAGAGGGGAGCGCATGGGCTGGCGAAGTTGTCGAGATACCCGACAACGAATCACAGAAGTCGGCATTGGTGGTGGAGGACTGGCCCAGCAACGAGAGGGGCACGCGAGCGCCGAGCTGCGCGGGACGGTTCCGGTCGCCCCTGCTCGCGTGCGAGAGATGCCGCCGAGGCATGGCTATGTGGTCGATTCACACGGAGAGTGAGGCTGTAACGTTCAGAGGCGGCGTCCGAGGTACGTCTAGGTAGCCCGTAGTCCGAGACATGTATGCAACACGTACAACATGCGATGCACGGCAAGTGGAACGAGTGACCTCACCTCAATCTTCGGCTTGTGAGCTGCAAGCTCCGCTATTCCGAGATATCCGAGGATCAGCCCTTGCTCCTACCTCGTTCGTGCCGCTGGGGCCTCCAGATTGCGGTACTGCGGTGTCCATCTATCGTCCGAGGCTCGTCCCCAGCCTTGCGCGCTTGCGCCTTGGGGCTCCCTCCGTCTGCCCCCGAGGCAAGACGCCCAAGACGGCCCGTGCACCGCACGCCGAGCTCAGGATATCGCGTTCCGGGGTCGTCACGCAGCCTTCACAGCGGACATGCGGGTACTCCGCGTTCGAACTAAGCGAACGTGCGGGGTTCGCGGGGTTCGCGGGGTTCGCGGGGCCATCATTCCCAGGGTATCGCCGAGGTATAGTGGGCATGTCCGTGTCCGCAGTGCTTGTGCGCAGTTTCCAGGGTGTGGGTATGAGCAGCAGGGTAAGGAGTAAAGAAGCAGGGCGGCGGATGTGTCGGGTCAACCAGCACCCTCGTTCGTCATGCATTCCGCTGCTGGACGCGTCGTTCCGCCTCATCACTGGCTCCGTCTTTACTGGTCGCCACTATCCTCGCCACGACCTGACCTACCAACCTACATGTCCTGCGCTACTCTCGCCACTACTCGATGTCCTGCACTGCGGCCTTCACCGGTACCCCAGGCAGCGCACCATGATCTCCCTCACACGAGCGTTAGCGCCGCAGATCATATCGTTAGGACGTGTAGTCGTAATCGGTGCATTGAAGATAGATAGACAACGTATAGGTCTCTCAAAGACCTTCAAAATCTAGAGTATGTAAGAATGTAGTGTGAGGGTGGTGAAACTATATATATGATGTGGGATATCTAATGGTGATAACAGTGTTTAGTCGAGGATGGTGACCTTGACGCGGCCGTCGATGGGCTCGGCACGGACATGCGTCAGGTCCTCGACGATCCACTCGGCGCCGAGACCCTCGAGCATCTCACGCGGGAACGAGGTGCAGACGGCCAGGACGTGGGCGCCGGCAGCGACTCCGGCCTTGATTCCGGAGGGAGCGTCCTCGACGACAACACCTGGATTGTCAGCTCGAGCTCTAGCGTTGTAGCTTCGCCACTGCCGGATTCGCCACTGAGACGATTGCGTGGTTTAATGGAAGGGTGGCTGCTGTGCTGCGCTATCGGAGGCTTCTGCGAAGGTGGAGCTGGCTCCGGTTGCAACTGATGGATACCCAGAAGCACGGTGACACAGCCTATGTACACAAACTGGGCATATGGCCACACAGACGATCCGGGCGATCTGGCCGAGTGTGTCACCTGACGGGTGAAATTGACCGAGACAAGGTCCCAACCCAGATTACCAGGTACCCAGATCGGCCTCTCGCCCAGCGCTCAGCACTCCAGCATACCGCAGTTTTCGCTGCAGTCTGGCCGCCGTCCAGCGAACGCCCCACCGAACCTAATCGCGACCTCGGTGACGAAACCGCTTCACGCTTGTAATCCCAGGCGGACAAATGCACAGATTTACCTCGACCGCGAACTCGGTACCGCGGCGAGGCCCGTGTCAAAGCCGACAAGGAACGGATTGGGGGTGACGAATTTTCGGCAGAGCGACGGGCTGTACTCACAGTTCTTGGTGTCGACGCCGAGCTTGGCGGCTCCCTTCAGGTAGGGCTCGGGGTTGGGCTTGCCGTTCTGGACGTCGTTGGCCGTGACGAGGTGGTGGTGGGGCGGGACGGCAGCGGTCGGAAGCGCGGCAGAAGCGTACTTGTAGCGCGCACTCGTGACGATCGACCAGCACGGCTCGGGAGCAGTGTTGAGCTGGGGGAGGTTAGCGGTTTGCGACTCGGTAGCAAGCGTATGTATCCCGCTCTATCGGCGTAGCGCTGCGCACACTGCCGCAAGACACTTACAGACTCGAGGATGTCCTTGACACCGGGGAGGATGATGAGGCCAGTCTTTCCCATGTCCTGGAGACGCTTGGCGTTCTCGACGATGAGACCCTCAAACTTCTCGGCCTCCTTCGCGCTCTCCTCCTCGCCCTTGATGCCGCACCAGTTCTTCATGTTGTCCTGCGTGCGCATGCCGTGGGCGTCTGGAGACGTTAGCGTGCGTTCAACCGCGGCATAAGCAGTTCATGCAGTTCACATGGCCCACGTGTGTCGCCACTGGCACCACCTCGACTCCATCCGGTGCCGTGCATCCGTTCACTGGGATGTACGGCTGCAAAGGAGCTGAATGGTAGAGGAGACGACAGGCTACAAGAAGGTACCAGGTATGGAGTGCTGGGTGGGGTGGAACAAGCTACTCACGCTTCAGAACCTCGTCGAGATCGAGGTCGTACTTCTCCTTGTACTGCTCCCAGGTGGCCTCGACACCGGGGGTCGAGTCAAGGAGGGTGCCGTCCATGTCGAAGAGGACGGCGTCGACGGTGACAGACTGGGGAGACATCTTTTCTGAGGGTTTTACGGTGAGAGGGAGAATGGAGTGGAAGAATGGAAAGACAACGATAACGAGCGCAGCATTAAGAAGGGGGCCGGAGACGAGCGCGAGCTGATGGGCGCGACGGCGAAAACACGCAGAGCCTCGCGCCCTCCCGCTCTCCCAGCTGTCCCCCCCGTTCCCCGAGACCCGACGGTGCAACAGACGCAATGCATTCACGCAACGCACGCAAGATGACACGGCCTCGCGGCGGTCACTCCCACGCCCTTGGCTTTACTGCTGGTGTCCTGCATGTTGTGCATGGTTTATTCCGTGATCCTGTGGTGTGTGACCTCCGATGCCCCGCCTCCACTTTGGCATTGCCCCGCGGATCAGTCCAGAGAATCCTCTGCTCTGGTGCGCTACGTCATGCGCACCCTTCTTACCCCGGGTCCCCTATCGCCCTATCTTAGCCTCACAGCCTATCTCCTGTCTGCTAACTCTTCTCGGGCTGGCCGAACCACGAAGCACGAACCCAACTGACCGACCGACGGCACGACGGTTCCGGTGCAGGACCCACGGCACGCTCTGTGCAACGGCGGCGCGGCGGCACAGGTGAAGACTCGCTAAAACGGAAGCAAAATTCTGGGGGGTTGACTGATGCTGATGTGGACGGCGGCGCACGGCGCACCGAGACGCTGCCAGCTGCAACGTTTGAAACGCTCAGACCCTCCGCCCACTGCGCGCCGCGTCGTCTGGGCGCCGCGCCGCGTCAAGCGTTGCTCTTGACTCGCCGCGTCGCCGCCGTTCTGGACCCTGAACTCCGCTCGGCTAATGCGACGCCGGCACCGGACAACGCTCACCGCGCCATGGCACCATCGGTACCATCGTGTCGGCGGACGTCGTGCGATCGTACTTGGGTCCTGTTGTTGTTCTTGCCGCGCCTGCATCGCTTGCGATCACCTGCTGCTGTTCCGCTGTGCCCCCACCTCGTGCCAGACAGGTGCCATCCCTCGTGCCATCTGTTGCACCTACCTTGCCGCGATCAATGAATGCCCAGCTGATCATTCCCACTCTTAGCGTCTCACTGTCTCACCGTCTCAGGCGTGATCAGGCGATACGGCTCCTGTGTCAGCTCCTGAATCCTGGACCAAGTGAACCAAGTGAACCATGATCCAGCGATAGCACTGCTGTGCCAGTGGTGTGCCAGAAGTGTGCCTTGGCAGTGCTCTTCCCCCCTTCACCTTCACCTTCACCGCGGCGTGCCTGGTGACACCGACTGGCGTCGTCATGGGCCCACGCGCCCGGTCCATATGCCCGTATCTGCCCAGCTGGCCGCTCAGCTGAACCCAGCTGAACAGCGGGAACACCCCAGCTGCTCAATCGTCAACCTCGCTAGACAGACCCCTGTGGGTGGTTTCGCCCCAGATAAATCGCGCAGAGGGAACATGCCACCGGCACCGATCCACGAGCCCTCCGACCCGACACATCGTTGCCCCTGATCCTTGGCTCCTATACCGGGTCCCAGTCCTCAGCGCGCGCTTATCGCCTGCCCCCCTACCCCCTCCTTTTGCGATCCTGCCTGCGTGAGCCGCAAAGCGCTAAAGCGCTAGACCGGTTCGATCGCACCCCCGTGATGAATGGTGAAACCGTCGTCGTGTCGTCAGCTCGTCAGCTCTAAGCTCTGTCGACCCTCTCGGTCAACCGACATCTGGGGCCGGAGTGTGACATAGGCTTTGTTGCTCTCCGGGGCGTACCTGCTCACACCGCAGTGCACACGCCCCGGACAAACGCCGGAACAGTCCGCCGGCTTCGACAAGAGGAGGCCCCAGAACGGCGTAGGAGTTGGGACACCCGACGCCATCGTGTCCCATCATGTCTTGGCCACAAGACCACAAACGCACCTACGACGGCGGCTACAGCGCCAAGCTTCTCGCGGCTGCTAGGCTGGCTGAGCCGCTCGGTCGCCCATTCGCTTCGCTTACAGCTTGCATGGGGCCTCTGGCGGCCTAGGGGGTGACTCTGGGGGATACTCCGGGGTCTAGCTCTGCTGCGGGCGGTGCCGCGCCTCCGATGGATCCGGTTGCGGGGCAAATGCAGGGCGCGCAGGGCATGCAGGGTGTGCACAAGTAGCTCTATTAGCACGGTCACGCTCCTCGACGCCGCCTGCGCCTATACGTCCGTACGTGCCGTACGCCCGCCCCATGTCGGTCATGTCCTTGCCCCGCAGGCCGTGGGGTATCTCCTCGCATGCCCAACGCACGCGAGCTCTGCTCGGCCACGATCGGCCACTTCGGCACCCCCGGTACCCCGGGTGCCCCAACCTGGTGTGCCAAGCGTGCTGAATTTGGGTGTGCTCTGATTGAAACCTGATATGCATTTGAGGAATGGGTACGCTCCTTCTCCGGACCCCAGACGATCCGAAGCAAAGAGGGAAATCACTTCTACCACTGCTCACGTCTGGACACTGACGCTGCAGTTTCGCTATCGACTTTGCAGTCGCCGACAGCACTCGTCTACTAGTCTATTGAACACCAGCTTACGCTTTCAGCTTGCGCTCTCACGCTCACGCGCTTTCAGCTTAAGCCTCAATGTTCCAGAACTGCACCGAGGGGTTTCCGGGCTCCGAGGCCTCGGCACGCTCAAGCGACCAACCGTCCTTCTCGCCCTCGGCGGCAATCTTGGCCTTGGCGTCGTTGACCGACACGGCGTCGACCTCGGCAAACTTGAGGTTGACCTTGATGTAGGGGATGAGGAGGGTGATGGCGTCGAGCTCGGAAAAGGGGAGGGAACGGCCGAAGGCACGCTTGCCCTGGGCGAGGACCTTCTTCTTGAACGCCTGGACGAAGGGCATGGCCTTCTTGTCCTTGGCAAGGCCGGCGTCGGCGAGAAGCTGGCGCATCTTGGCGTCGTCGACGGTGCCAGTCGACTCGTCGTAGGCAGCCTGGACGGTCTCGACACACTTGTTCTGCCAGTCGGGGAACTCGGTCGCGACGTAGATGCGGGCAGCCTTGGGCTTGGCCGCGTCGTAGGTGACAACGGGACCCTTCTTGCCCTTGCGCCTCGTGAGGACCTGCTCGGCCTGGCGGAGGTTGTCGACAACACCGCGCATGTAGTTGATCTGCTCGAGCTGGACGTGGTCGACGGGGGCAGAGGGCTTGGGGAACGCGGCGTTCTGGACAGAGCCGGTCTCGCCGAGGATCTGGTGCCAGATGAAGTCGGAGAAGTGAGGGGTGAAGGGAGTCATGAGGAGGGCGTTGTTGCGGATCCAGGTGAAGACGAGGTCCTTGTGCATGCCCTCGCCGCCGTTCTCGGGCAGGCACTGGAGACGGTACCAGTTACGGGCAGCCTCAAAGTCGTAGAGGCCGAGCTTGAGCGCCTCCTTGAAGTCCATGTTGACGTACGCCTTGTAGGCGTTCTCAATGAGCGAGTCCATCTCGGCCTGGAACAGGCGGTCAAACTCGTTGAACTCGCCGGTGCGGAGCTGGCCGGCGTCCTTCTTCATCTCCTCGGCCCACTGGCAGGCGGTGTGGAGGCGGAGAATGGCAGCGTTGGCGACAGTCTCCTCGAAGTTGGCGTCGGTGATGTCGTCTCCGGCGTCGGCGAGGGTGAGACGGACGGCGTCGGCACCGAACTTCTTGGTGGCCTCGCGCATGGTAAGGAAGTTTCCGGTCGACTTGGACATCTTCTTGCCGTTGAGCATGAGGTGTCCATTGCAACGGACGGAGCGGGGCCAGTGCTTCTCGGGGAAGACGGCGGCGTGAACGTAGATCCAGAAGGTCAGGTGGTTGGGGATCAGGTCCTTTCCAGACGAACGGATGTCGAGGGGGTAGAAGTACTGGAACGAGTACTTGAGCTGGGCGGCGGTCTCCTTGTCGACCTTGGAGTCGGCAGGGAAGGCGCCGTCGCAGAGAACGTACTCCCACATGGCGTCCGTCATGTCCTCGGGCTTGATGCCGAGCTTGCCGGTCTTGCCCCACATGTCCTCGTGGAGGAGGTTGGCGACGGTGTAGTACGACATGTAGATGGTCGAGTCGGAGAGCGACTCAACGAGGAACTGGGGGTCCCAGGGGAGCTTCGAACCAAGACCGTACGAACGAGCGCACGCCCACTGGTTGAGCCAGGCGAGAACGGCCTCGAAGTTGTTGCGGGTCTCGGGGACGTAGGTGTTCATCTGCTTGAGGAGACGCTCGGCGGTGGCGCGCCACTCAGCCTCTCCGTAGTCGAGGTACCACTGGTCGACGAGAGCGACAACACAGACGTCGGCGGAACGCGAGATGACCTCGGACTCGGGCTCGGCGTAGGGGAAACCAAGACCAGCCTTGATGATCTGCTCACGGACCTTGGGCTTGGCGTCCTCGACCTTCTCGCCCTTGAAGTCACCAACAGACATGATACCGTTGTAGAAGCCCTCCTTGTAGGCAATCTCCTTGGCCTCGGCGAGCTGCTTGGTGTCACGCTGCGACTGGATCTTGAGCTCAGTGCAAAGCTTCTCGGCGGTCATGTCACCGTACTTGGGGGTAGAGATGACGGGGATGGGGTCGACACCGGCCCACTCGGGCTGGATCTTGTACATCTCAGGCTTCTTGCGGAGGTCCATGAGAGTACGGTAGTCGTCGGGCGAGTCGGAGGGAACCGAGGTGACGACACCGGTACCCTTGGTGGCGAGGACACCCTCCATGGGGAGGACGTAGACCTCGGGAACGATACCGAACGGCGGGTTGACCTTGGTACCAACGATGGTGTCACCCTTGATGTCGGCAACCTTCTTGAAGACACCCTCGGGGCGGCCGTCGAAGCAGCCCTGGAAGGCCATGTTGCGGGCAGCACGCTCAGTGATGAGGAAGAGGTCGTTGTCGTTAGCCTCGTAGATGCCGTACTGGAGAGTGGGGCCGACGAAACAGTTGGTCTGGCCGTACATCGTCTCGGGACGGAGGGTGGCGGCAACCATGTAGACGTTCTTGCCCTCGGTGGCCTTCTTGACCTCGTCAGTGACGGAGGGACCCCACTCGACAACCTTCATCTTGACGCCAGTGTACTCCTGGGGGTTGACGGCCTCTCCGCTCTGTCGGTCGTGGTCCATGCAGGGCTGTCCGTCCTTGGGCGAGTAGATGGTGTAACGCTTGCCGAACTTGATACGGCCCTGGTCGTGGAGTTTGTTCATCTGCCACCTGACAAAGGCGTCGTAGTAGGGGTTGGCGGGGGTGGTGAGGAACTGCCTGCGCCAGTCGACACGGGCACCGAGGCCGGTAAGGTCCTCCTTGGCGATAGGGGGGAAGTACTCGAGCCAGTGGATCGGGTCAGCGAACTGCTTGATCTCCTCGCGGGGAACGCCGATGAGTTCGAGAATCTGGTACTGGTAGGTGAGGCCGGTCGACTTGGCGTTAAGCTTTCCCTTCTTGGCCTTGGAGGGGTCGTTGGACTTGGCAGCCTCCTTCTCCTCCTTGGGCTCCTCGGGGGCGACGTTGCCAGAGAAGTCCTCACCGAACATCTCCATCTCGCGGATAAGCTTGTCAGCAGAGGTCTTGATGGGCATTCCGGTGGCGTGGTAACCGACGGGGAAGAGGACACGCTTTCCACGCATGCGCTCGAATCCGGCAGCGAACTCAATCTTTGAGATGGTGAAAGCGTGGCCAAGGTGGAGGGAACCGTTCATGTACGCGTAGGGGAAGGTGCCGAACCACTTGGGGTGCTTCTCGTGAACCTCCTCCATGGAGAGACCGTTCTCGAAGAAGTCGGCGTACGACTGAACACCCTCGGGGAGGGGAGCAGGCTCGGTCTCGAAGAGCTTGTCCTGAGCCCAAGCGTCCTGGGCGGCCTTCTCGAGAGCGATGAGGTAGTCGCGCTTGTCCGTCTGCACAGTCAGCTTACTGCCACAAACGAAGAGCTGTGCCTCATATCACGCTTCCAGAGCTATCAGACAGCCTAAAATACACACCTTCTCCATCGTGACGACGGGCTGGCTAGCCGCGGCGTCGGCCTTGGCGGGAGCAGACATCTTGGACTTTTGTTGTTGCTTTTTGGCGAAAGTTGCTGAAGTTGTCTGGAGGAACCGGGTCTGAGAGACGGTTTTGGTGCAGAGCACGGAAGAGTGGTGATTATAGAAAAAAGCGGCGCGTCGAAGAGAGAGCGTCGCGAATATTTTGATAACAAGTCTGCTGCACGCGCGAGCTCGTGCAATGGACAAGGGGTTTGGGTGTTGGCATCTCATCACGATGACCTCCGCCCGACTCGAAAAAGGCAACGAGCCGGCCCGAGAGCGGTTCCTTGATACGAAATGACGTGGCATACCCTACAATGGCCTCCCAAGCTTGCACGGCTGTGGCGATGTTCGTGGTCATCGAACCAGTTCTCCGTTGGCAGCATGGGCTGCAATGACTTTATACATGCTAATATATCTACAACTTGAACTTGTCGATGGCGCTCTTGACGAGGTCAATCGAGGCAGTGTTGTCGAGGGGGATGTACTGGTTGGTGACCAGCTTGATGACCTCCTGGCCGGCGAGTCCACCGAAGAAGGCGGCGGTAGTCGGAGGGGTAAGGAAGCCACCTCGAACACTGCCGTCAGCGAAACAAGCATGCAATACACTTACACTTCCTCAATGGCCTGGTAAAGAGGCTCATGGACCTCTTCGGCGTTGCAGTGAACTGTGCCGATTGCCTTGGTCGCCAAACGCTCCACTTCGGCGACGTCCGACGCAGGGTCGCCCTTCTCCTGTCCCGGCCAACGTCCGAAGAGCTTGTAGAACTCCTCGCTTGCAAGAATGGCGAGGATGATGCAAATGCTGAGCTGAGGCTCGGAATCAGGTCCAAAGTCCTCGGCTAACGGTCAGCAGGCTTCGAACCGACAGACTCACTGATGAGATCCTTCATGGCACCCTCGTAAGTCTTCGCCTCCTTCAACGGCGTGCCCTTGATGATCGCAACCCCCCCGACGTTCTTGGCAAACGACTCCACCTCACTGAGAGGAATGGCGTCGTGCGGCAAACCAATGCTCTCCAGAACTTCTCCCAGCAGCTCGGAGAAGCGCGCCAAGTCATGCAGGTGCTGTTGCTTGTAGAGGTTTTGTACTGTGACGTAGGACTTGGTGGACGAGTGCATGTCGGGGAGCGTGGGTGTTACTGGCGGCAAGTGAGGAGCAGCCTCGAGATACTTGCTCAGCGTGTGCAGGAGGAGGTGGAGGTTCTTGGACTGCAGGTTAGTAACTGGCATGGACGCATCACTCACGTTACTCGAGACATTAACAGTCGCCGGGTCCTTGAGAAGCTCAGCAATGTCATACGGCACCACCGAAGGCGTCCAAACGCGGTACGCCTGAGCGAGTGCCTCATCAAAGTTCTCCTCATCGCCTTTGCGGCGCCAGCTCTGAATGAGCTTCTTGAACTCGTCCTTCTCCTCCTTCGAGCTGGGAAGCTTTCCATCGTGCTGAGGTCAGCGAACCGTTGCGGAACGTAACTCACAGATTCCCTCCAGATCGTCGCCGCCCGAACAAGCAGCACGACCCAAGGGGCATGGGAGTGTTCCATGGAATCCATGTCGTCAAAGTTGAGATCACGAGAGTACGTCAAAAGCGAGGGGAAGGGCTGGTCGATGCGGAGGGTATGGGTGGTGTCCGGGTGCGAGTCCACCACTGATGGTCAGTCAACTCCTGACTTACAACTTACCGCAATGCTCGCGCAGCTGGATCTGGAGACGGCCCGTTAGACCTGACGAGCGAAGGGAGACGAGGGGAATGTCTGGCTCGCCGACGTTACTGGAGGCTAAGGTCAGCAAAGCACTGTGGATCACTCACTGTTCCAAAGGAGCTCAGCGATGGCATCCTCCACCTGTGGGGACACGTTGGAGGTGATAATGAGAGTGTTGGCAGTGAAGAAGCTCGGGTCTGTCTTCAGCAGTTCAGACGCGTCCTAAAGTCAGTGTTAGCCTGTGACAAGAGCTCACAGCAATCTTGGCCTCGCCGGTGACAGCCGGGTTGAGCTCGCACAGGTGGCGAACCTCCTCCTGCGCAATGGGCTTGCCAATGGACGAAGACTCTAGGAAGAAGTTTGTGCCCACTTCGGCGGCAGTCGTCGTGGCGTCGGAAAGGATGGTGAAGTGCTTGATGCCTGATCATTAGCAACTGTCTTGAGACTGTTCTACTAACCAGGAAGGACGAGGTTCTTCAAAGTCTGACAGCCGGAGGCGTCGTGTCCGACCAAAAGGATATGCGCGGATTCGAGCGATCGTTGGCCGGCTGACGCCCAAAGACTGAGGTGTGAGCTGGCGCACCAAAGGAATGTCTGGGACAGCATGATGACTCACCGCAGCTGTCTGTCGTAGCGACGCGCCTTTGCATCCGGGCGGCTCCTACACGTCAGTGGGATTCCTACATGACTGAACGCACGAAGGCACGGGGGTCGCACGAGAGGACGTCACCGAGGAAGGTGCAGCTAGTGCAGTAGTCGCCTCAGATATGTCAATGGAGTCTTCCATCTTGGCAAGTTTCACGGGTCGCGAGAGTGGGGACGAGGGAGGATCGTGGTCCGCAACAGGCATGGATGAGGGGTATCGAGTGGAGAACCCAGGTTTGGATCTGTGCGCCGGGCCAGAGCGCTTCGAGCCGTCAACAGGGGTTCAGAGGAATTTCGAAATTGTGAATTGCGTTATGCAGTGAATGTTGCCGGGATGATGCGGATGTTGTGGTAACGAGAAGCGGTGCCGTGTTGATGCGGACAAGCGATAACAGGTGTGGGTTGCAAGATGACCGCCCGCTGATGTAACAGCGAAAGGAAGGAAGGTGGAGGTGCGATCGACTCCGCGCGGCAGTTGGCAGTGTGAGTGACGCGACTGTGCTATGACTCAGCCAGGCTGAACGCTGATCGTCTCCCAACCGTTTCAACGTCCCTCATCGCCTGGTGGCTCTTGCAGTCCATCAAGCTATCGAGCTTACAGTCTATGCATGTAACTCTACCACGACAGGAAGCCGTTCTCCGGACATCCAGAACGCGTCACGCCACTTCCGCTACGAATCAGACCCGGAACAATCTTTCCCTGCATGATGGTCTCCTCGACCACGCGCGGGATCTCGAGGGGCGAAACACGACCGTACGAAAGGTAAGCTCCCGAGGGGAAAAGGATCTGTAGTCAGTGAGTGTTCCGTATTGCATGCTAGCGGGGAATTCGCTCGAGCACTGGCGGGGACTTACAAGCATGACGCCGGCGTACCTAGGGGGTCAGCACTGCTGCGCATGGAGGTGGGGCTAGCCCTAATCAGATAACGTACCGGTGACCTCCGAGATGGTTGATGTTGAAAATTCCCACCTGGCCTCCCCTGCCTCCCTTCACACCCTCAATCTGAGCAATGGCCTTGCCTACAGCTGCCTCGCGTTCGGCGTCTGTGCCGTCGAGCTCCTCGAGAGCAGGCCCATCTGGCGTTGCGAGCGAGGCTCCCGACTCGTCAACCGCGACCCCATTCTTTTCCAGACAGGTAATCAGGGCGGAACGCAGAAGTGGCGCGGCAATACCGCAGCGCTTGTCACGCGTCTTGTGGGAACCTGAACGTCAGCCTTGTTTGGGTCGGATAATGCCGGGACTAGGCTCATTTTTTTCGAACCCGGTGAAACTCATGACTCACAAAGAAGAACGATGGCGCGGTACGGCATGACGTGCGACCTCTTGCGGAAGACTCCGTCGCTGCCCCCACCGTTGCCGAGCGTCAAACCTGCTCGTCCCACAGTGCTACCAAGCTCGGTATCGAACAGAGCTTTGGCCCCCTCCCGCGAGTTTTCTATGTCACTGACAACCTTCCAGTCAGGGAAGACAAGCACGGTCTGGTCCTTGCAATCGTCAGACTGTGACACGAGAGATGACGAGTACAGCGCAGGCTGGGTCTTGATCGGTTCGGTCAGAGGTTGGGACGGGGGCGGGAATTCTGACGGTTTGATGTAGGTCGAGGGCTTCAGGGGGTTACCGTCCTTAGACTTGGCGCCCTTGGAAGTCGGTAACGTTGACATGTATTTGTTTATCTGATAAGCGAGACCATCTTCCTCGTCCTAGAACATCAGCGGTGTCACCTAACAGCCACTCACCGTGTGGTCGCGAACCCAATTGCTCTTCCCCGTCGAGATGACGACAACACGAGCAACGTTGGGGCCACCTGATCCGGCAAGATCTGAGTCCCAGTCGGTGTCGATCGCGGCCGGTAGTGTTCCCAGGTCTCCATACTTGTCGTCGACATACTCCTCATACGTCTTGCCGCTCCACGCGTTGCCTGCCTCGGCGACGGTACCGGCCCCGTTGGTCTCGGTGGGAGCGCAGGGAGCCTTGCACGCTGCGCAGTCTGCGGAAGAGACAGGAACGTCATCGCCCTTCAGAGCATCCGCAATGCCACAATACTCCTTGTAACGCCCAGGAGTGTTGTGGTCCGGCTGCATTGGGCTCGCCGCACGGCTGTGGACGACCGACGAGACCGCCGAGCTGATGGCCTTGAACATTTTGGTGGTTTGGATGATGCAGATCACCTCCGAAAGTCGGGAGCGGCGTCTTATAATTAGTCTGCACTGGAAGACCGACCCACCGAGGATAGGGCCCCAGCCGTGTTCTGCCGGCACGGTGCCGACGGAAGCGACCGTCCTGTAAATGCAAATCACGTGACGCTCAGCCAAGCAATGACGCTCGCGGAATAAATTTCTGAGCGCTCATAGCTCGCACCTGTTTACAGTTTGTAAGCGTCTCGTTACTTCGCATCTGTCAACCCCATCACACTGCAAGGGGCTCTGTCAGAATGGCTCCAAACGTCTCTGATGCGCTGCTCGAGTGAGTTTACTTGTTGTTTCCTTACACCCTTTGCTGACATCGCAGTTCCGAGCTGACCTTTGCTTCTCCCCCGTTCAGCACGTTGCTGGACGCGAGGATTCTGCGCGCTCTCGCGGACCTCAAATTTGCGAACCCTACTCTTGTGCAGGCCAAGGCCATTCCTCTTCTTCTTGAGGGCAAGGATGTTCTGGCGCGTGCCCGCACGGGAAGCGGCAAGACGGCCGCTTACGTTGTTCCCGCTGTCCAGCGTGTGCTTGAGCTGAAGGGTGCGACGTCGCCGGCAGAGTCAGACTACCAGGTCACTCGCGCAGTGATTCTCGTTCCTACCCGCGAGCTGGCCATGCAGGTGACCAACTTCGTCAAGTCTATCTCGACCTACTGCGAGGGCCTCGTCTCCGCCGTCAACGTTGCCTCGGGTGCCACCAACGTTCAGAAGTGAGTCATGTTCCTTCCCCCTCTTTGATGATGAAGCATTTTTCGGATGTAAACCCTACGGGGACTGTCCGAGAGCGCAAAACCATGTGGACACCTCCGTTGCCTTCCTTCTGAAACCACAACAATACTCCTTTGCTCTTGAGATGAGACGCTGACCGCTAGGATCCTTCTGAACGACAACCCCGACATTGTTGTTACCACGCCAACCAAGCTCCTGGCTCTCCTGCAATCCAAATCGGTCAACCTTGCTCACCTTGCCTTCCTTGCCATTGATGAGGCCGATCTGCTGCTCTCTTACGGTCACAAGGATGATCTCACCCGTATCATGGACCCCGCGATGGGCTTCGTCCCGAAGCTCGGAGTCCAGGGCTGCCTGATGAGTGCCACCCTCAGCGAAGACGTCGAAGGCGTCAAGGGACTTGTGCTCAGGAACCCAGCGATCCTCACGCTGTCGGAGCCGGCCACTGCCTCGTCGCTTCTCACGCAGCACTTCACCTTCTCTTCTGAGCGTGACAAGTTCCTGCTGCTTTTCGTCCTGCTCAAGCTCAAGCTCATCAAGGGCAAATCTATCATCTTCGTCAACGACATTGAGCGTGGATACCGCGTCCGCTTGTTCCTCGAGCAGTTCGGCATCAAGTGTTGCGTTGTCAACTCTGAGCTGCCTCTCGCCTCGAGGTACCACGTAGTTGAGGAGTTCAACCGTGGCGTCTACCAGGTGGTCATTGCGACAGATGAGGCTTCCCTCGCCGATGAGGAGCCGGAGGACGAGGAAGAGGAGAGCGTCGCTGAGGAGGATGCCGAGGAGGAGGACGAGAAGAACGCGGAGGCTGGTCCTTCCAAGCGCCGTGCGTCGTCGCCTGCTCCCGGAGCGCCCGGCAAAAAGAAGAAGCGTAGCGCCGGCTCCATGGCTCGCGGTATCGACTTCACGTCTGCCTCTTCCGTCATCAACTTTGACCTTCCCACGACCACTACTGCCTACCTCCACCGCGTTGGACGTACAGCCCGTGCCGGACATTCCGGTCTGGCGCTCTCTTTTGTTGTTCCTAAGGAGCAGTGGGGCAAGGACAAGAGTGTCTCCATCAAGACGGCCGAGCGCGATGAGCAGGTCTTTGAGCGAGTCAAGTCAAAGGTCAAGGCCGAGGGAGGTGGTGAGATCAAGGAGTGGGACTGGGGAGGACGCCGAGGAGAGATCGAGGGCTTCCGCTACCGTATGGAGGACGCTCTCAGGGCTGTCACGTCCAAGCGTGTTTCCGACGCCCGTCGTGAGGAGGTCCGACGAGAGCTGCTCAACAGCGAGAAGCTCAAGCAGCACTTCGCCGCGAACCCTCTCGACCTCGCGTACCTGCGCCACGATGCCCCGCTGCACCCTGGGCGTACTTCCAGCCATCTTAAGCACGTCCCCGGATATCTCATGCCTAAGATTGCGGCGCTGCCGTCCGGATCAGGTGATGTCACCGACGGACAGCACATTGGATTCGCGAAGCGGGGCGGGGGCCGAGGACGCGGTCGAGGCGGTCGTGGGCGTGGCGGGGCCCGAGGGGGCAAGGGGCGCAAGGTTGATCCGCTGAAGTTCAAGTCATAGAGTACCATCACCATGTGTTGAAGATTTTTTGTACCACTACGTAGGCACCTGTAGGGCTGTATGGCTGTAGGATTTATGGAGAAGAATTGATATAATCCTGTCCTGTATTGTGCACCCTAAGCACGCCACCCGGTCATCGAGTCAGCCGATCGCCTTATGAGTGCAAGCTGTGGCCGGTTGTGTGAGTCAGGAGTGCCCCGTAAACGGATTTACTACCGCGCACGCGAGGCAAAATGTTGACTCGAACACCTTGAGCCACCGAGCGTTTCCGGCCGGCCGGGCTCTGGATCCTGCGTCCCAAATGCACTAACGCAGGAGATCGTGAGATCTCGGGGTCTAGCAGCCAATGCATACGTCGAGAGCACTCCCCAGCTGCTCGCGTCCCGTCCCTGGCCGCTCTTTTTGGGCCCTGAAGCAAAAATCGAGTTAGTCACCTCCCCCGGCCGATGAAGTGCGAGACGTCCATCCGTCACGTGACACCCCGTTTTCTGCGGCTGCTGCTGCTCTTTTTGTCCGGACATATCGCAACGCCCGCCCAACAATTTACACAACACCACCTCACCACCTCCCACGGCTACCAGTCAACTCCCCTTCGCGGGCATAGTCCTTCTTGAACCCCGGTAGTTCGAGCCACCGGTTCTCAGGTCCTCTTGCTCGTCTCTCTGATCGACAAGAGCCTTCCTTGAGACCTGCACCGAAAAAATTACGAAAAAAAGTCGGAAACGCGTCTGAAGACCTTTTCGACTCCTTATCTTCAACATGCTCCGCTCCTTCTCCCTCGCCTCGCGAGCCGCCGCCGCTCGCCGCTCGGTCCCTAACTCCACCCGCGTGGCCTTTGGAGGTGCTCGTCGTGGCTACGCCGTCGCCGCCCCTGCCGTCGGCTCGTACCACCAGGTTGACGGCCAGCCGACCCTCAACTCGCCTTCCGAGCTTGCCCGCCGGATATCCGCCAAGGTTCTCCCCAAGCTGGAGAAGCCCGACGTGAAGAAGGTCCTCGTTGTCGGTTCCGGTGGTCTCTCCATCGGTCAGGCCGGAGAGTTCGACTACTCTGGTAAGCCTTCCTGGCTCCTAGCCGAGATGCGACGGGGCGCATCGCTGACATTCCTCAGGTTCGCAGGCTATCAAGGCGCTCCGTGAGAGCAACGTTGAGACCATTCTCATCAACCCCAACATCGCCACCATCCAGACCTCGCACCACCTTGCCAGCGAGATCTACTTCCTCCCTGTTACTGCCGACTACGTCGCTTACGTCCTCGAGAAGGAGCGCCCCGATGGTATCCTCCTCACCTTCGGTGGACAGTCCGCCCTGAACGTCGGTATCCAGCTCGACAAGATGGGTGTCCTTGAGCGTCTCGGTGTCCAGGTTCTCGGTACCCCCATCCGTACCCTCGAGGTTTCGGAGGACCGTGACCTCTTCGTCCAGGCTCTTAACGAGATTGACATCCCCGCTGCCCAGTCGACTGCCGTCTCCACTATCCAGGACGCTCTTGACGCCGCCGCTGCCATTGGCTACCCCATCATTCTCCGTTCCGCCTTCTCCCTTGGTGGTCTCGGTTCCGGTTTCGCCCACAACGAGGAGGAGCTCCGTAACCTTGCTGCCAAGTCTCTCTCGCTTTCCCCTCAGGTTCTGATTGAGAAGTCGCTCAAGGGATGGAAGGAGGTCGAGTACGAGGTCGTTCGTGACGCCGCCGACAACACCATTATCTGCTGCAACATGGAGAACTTCGACCCCCTCGGCACTCACACCGGTGACTCTATCGTCGTTGCTCCCTCGCAGACCCTTACCGATGACGAGTACCACATGCTCCGTTCGGCCGCCATCAAGATCGTTCGTCACGTCGGTGTCGTCGGAGAGTGCAACGTCCAGTACGCTCTTGACCCCGTCAGCCGTGACTACCGTGTCATTGAGATGAACGCCCGTCTCTCGCGTTCGTCGGCTCTTGCCTCCAAGGCCACTGGTTACCCCCTGGCTTACACCGCTGCCAAGATCGCTCTCGGCCACACCCTTCCCGAGCTCCCCAACGCCGTCACCAAGTCGACCACCGCTTGTTTCGAGCCCTCGCTCGACTACATTGTCACCAAGATCCCCAAGTGGGACCTTGCCAAGTTCCAGCACGTTGAGCGTAACGTCGGTTCCGCCATGAAGTCCGTCGGAGAGGTTATGGCTATCGGCCGTACCTTCGAGGAGTCTCTCCAGAAGGCTATCCGCCAGGTTGACCCCAACTTTGCCGGATTCGAGGCCTACTGGAAGCCCGAGGACATGGTCACTGCTCTGACCAACAACAACGACCGCCGTCTCTTCGCCATCGCCCACGCGATGCTCAACCTCGACTACACCGTCGACTACCTGCACGACCTGACCAAGATCGACAAGTGGTTCCTCTACAAGCTCGAGAACATTGTCAACGTCTACAAGCAGCTCAAGAACACTCCCTTCGAGAAGCTCGACAAGGAGCTCGTCATGACTGCCAAGAAGACTGGATTCTCTGACCTCCACATGGCTCAGCTCCTCGGCAAGAAGGAGGGTGACGTTCGTGCTCTCCGCAAGTCGTTCGGTGTTACCCCCTTCGTTAAGCGTATCGACACCCTCGCTGCCGAGTTCCCCGCTTACACCAACTACCTCTACACCTCGTACAACGCCACCACCCACGACGTTGAGTTCGACGAGCACGGAACCATGGTTCTCGGCTCTGGTGTCTACCGTATTGGTTCGTCCGTCGAGTTCGACTGGTGCGCCGTCACCTGCTCGCGTGCTATCCGTGGCATGGGCAAGAAGACCATCATGGTCAACTACAACCCCGAGACCGTCTCGACCGACTTCGACGAGGCTGATCGTCTCTACTTCGAGGAGCTCGGCTTCGAGCGTGTCATGGACATCTACGAGGCTGAGGGTGCCCAGGGTGTCGTCGTCTCCGTCGGTGGTCAGCTTCCCCAGAACATTGCTCTTCGCCTGAAGAACTCTGGCGTTGACGTTCTCGGCACCGACCCCGAGCAGATCGACAACGCTGAGGACCGTCACAAGTTCTCGTCGATCCTCGACTCCATCGGTGTTGACCAGCCCGCCTGGACTGAGGCTGCCTCGCTCGACGCCGCCAAGGAGTTCGCCAACCGTGTCGGATACCCCGTCCTTATCCGTCCCTCTTACGTCCTTTCTGGTGCTGCCATGAACGTCGTCTGGGACGAGTCGCAGCTCCAGCACAACCTCTCGGCTGCCGCCAACGTCTCCCCTGACCACCCCGTCGTCATCACCCAGTTCATTGACAACGCCCAGGAGATTGACGTTGACGCTGTCGCTCACAAGGGCAAGCTCCTCTGCCACGCCATCTCTGAGCACGTCGAGAACGCCGGTGTCCACTCTGGTGACGCCACCCTCGTCCTCCCTCCCTTCTCGCTCTCGCAGGAGGACATGGCCCGTCTCAAGGTCATCGCCGAGAAGGTCGCCAAGGCTTGGGACATCTCTGGCCCCTTCAACATGCAGATCATCCGCAAGCCCCCTACTGAGGGTGAGGAGGCTGAGCTCAAGGTCATCGAGTGCAACCTCCGTGCCTCGCGTTCGTTCCCCTTCGTCTCCAAGGTTCTCGGCCACAACTTCATCGACACCGCTTCGGCCGCCATCATGGACCACAATGTCCCCGAGCCCGTCGACCTCATGGCCCAGAAGCGCGACTACGTTGCCATCAAGGTTCCCCAGTTCTCGTGGACCCGTCTCCCCGGTGCCGACCCCTTCCTCGGTGTCGAGATGGCCTCCACTGGTGAAGTTGCCTCGTTCGGTAAGGACGTCTACGACGCCTACTGGGCTGCCCTCATGTCCGTCAACGGCTTCAAGCTCCCCAAGGAGGGCTCTGGTATCCTCCTTGGCGGTGACGTCTCGCGCCCCGAGATGGCCGCTGTCGCCAAGAACCTGATCGACCTCGGCTTCTCGCTCTACACCTACGACCCCAAGGTTGAGCAGCACATCAACGCCCAGCCGTACCTGTCGATCAAGAAGATCCTTGTCCCCGTCAAGGACAAGAAGAAGCTCCGTGAGATCCTCGAGGAGCACGAGATCCAGACGGTCATCAACATGGCCCGCTCGCGTGCCGCCACTACCCTCGACGAGGACTACGCCTCGCGTCGTGCCGCCGTCGACTTCGGTATCCCGCTCATCAACAACCCGAAGCTCGCCGTCCTCTTCACCGAGACCCTCGCCAAGAAGTTCGGCAAGGCCACCAACCCCATCCCTTACCAGGAGGGCTTCCAGCCTTCCGAGGTCGGCTCGTGGCGCGACTTTGTTGGCCCCGCCAGCGACTACTAAGCATGTTATATCATTACCCCATTTTTATCACCCTCATAGGTCTTATTCCGGGCGTGAACCGCTCGAGAAGCGGTCCGCTCTCTAGATACAACTTCACCATGGATCACTTCTATGCATAAAAACACCACTGCGCATCGAACTACAGAGCAGCACGGAGCGGCGCACAAGCATGAGCATGAGCTATACAGAGCACAGACTGGGGACGGGAGGCAGGAACGCACATTGCTGCTACGACTAACCAGCGAGGCTGTCTGGTGCATTTGATTGTGACCAGCGGTCTGTGCCACTAGCCCACGAGGAAGGCAGCACCAGTGCGCTAGTGATCGCCCTGTTGTACTCAGTGTCACCCCCGCACAGCTCAATGACGTGCGCCACTTCTGTGGTCTAGGAAGCGGAGTTACAGGAGTTTGGTAGTTTGAATCCGCCAGCATCCAAACGGAGGATTGGCTGTCTCATTGGTCAGCTGGACCTGGGGCCTGGGCAGGGCATTCCAGTGGTGCAGGCGCTGGGCAGCCAAGGACGACCACCAGCGGAGGCAACTGGCTGAGGGAACGTCGGTCGTAGTGTGCCAGGCCAAAGTCGACAGGAGAGTCTCCCTCGTCGTCTTCTACTCCTTACGTCTTCACAGACCCACTGCCAACAACGCTCCGCGCGTAGACTTACACAAGGTTAGCATCCCCACCGCCTCCCACGTCCCCGTCGTGTTCGCCCCAGTCCGACATCCGTGCCCCCTTGCCGAAAAGTTCAGCGTGTTGGGACTGTTCCGAGAGAAAAAAATCTCGACTAGCCAAACTTTGGCAACGTCTCACATGAGCTCGGAGTTCCAACATGCGTTTCCCCCCTCTTGACCGATACCGTTTACCCCGTTTCGTTGTGCTGACATTGCCTTCTTTCTCTGCGTTGCACCACTTGCTCGATTTTGCCTCGTTTCCCGTCATAATTTCGGCCGATTCGTAACCTTCCCGCCAACCTTGTCCCACTACCGACCCACGTAACAGCTCCAAACAAAGGAGTCGACCACCATGTCCGTGGTCTCTAAGAACCCCTTCGACCTCCTCGGTGGTGCGTATTGAGATTCCCGGCGATTGATGGATAGCATCTGACTTTCAGACGACGGTGAGGAGCGCTCTGCCGGCGCCCCCGCCGCTGCCTCCAAGGCTAAGGCTACCCCTGCCCCCGCTTCGCAGCAGCCCAAGGTCGTCCCCGGCGCTGCCCCCAAGGGCGGCCGTGGTGCGCGCTACCCCTCGCGCGGCGGACCCCGCAACGTCTACCGCGAGGAGCGCGCCGTTGAGGGTGGTAACGACGGCTTTGAGGGCGAGCGTGTCGGTGAGTTTCGCGACACTGTTGGGTCATGGGATGTGCGAGCCATGTCGTTGTCGAGTCGCATCGACTTCCTCCGGACGTCCCGTGACCCATCGTGTCTGATCACATGCTGGACAAGTACTAACCTTTTCAGCCCCCCCTAGGAAGGAGCACCAGGGCCGTGACCGCCACACCAAGGGCCCCCGTGAGGACCGCACCCACACCGGCCCCCGCTCGCGCGCCCCCGGCGCTGCCCGTGGCGGCAAGGGTGCCCGTGGTGGTGCCCGTGGCGGCGCTGCCGCCCCCGCCGGCGAGAAGAAGCCCACCGAGACCTGGAACAACGACGAGGGCAAGGCTGAGCTGACCGCCGAGAACCAGGGTGAGAAGGACGCCGTCGCCGACGCCGCCGCCCCTGAGGAGGAGACCGAGGAGGCTGAGCCCGAGGACAACTCCAAGACCCTCGACCAGTACCTCGCCGAGCGGGCTGAGGCGGCCCTCTCTGGCAACCTCGGCAAGAAGGAGGCCCGTCAGGTCTCTGAGGAGGCCAAGGGCACCGAGTTCAAGCGCGAGGACCCCGAGGAGTTCTTCGTCGGCAAGGCCAAGCCCAAGGCTGAGAAGGAGGCCAAGGCCAAGAAGGAGAAGATCTTCATCCCCGTCGACGGACAGTTCGCCCAGCCCGCTCGTGCTCCCCGCACTGAGCGCCCCGCCGGTCGCGGACGTGGCGGCAACCGCGGTGCCGCCCGTGGCCAGGGAGCCCCCCGCGGTAACGCCCGCGGCGCCGCCCGTGGCCCCCGCCAGGCCGCCGTTGACGCCAACGACGAGTCGTCGTTCCCCGCCCTTGGCTCGAAGTAAGCCTCCAACCCCCCATACTTTACTTTTTAAAAAATGCAGATGGTGCCATCTTGACACCTCTCGTTTGGAGGAGATAAAGGAGAGGTTGACAACACACCCGATTGGAGAAGTAGCTACTTGTACATCTCTGGTCATGCAAACTTGAACCCCACAATGTCCCAATGACCTGCGCCCTCGAGCGAATGAGAACAGCGTCACTGATCACATGAGTTGCAAGACGGACCCGAAGTACTGGTGCACCGGTACTGATTGGAGCCAGCGTTCGGGGATCGGGCATCTAGAAGCCAGGCCGCTGCCAAGGCTATTCGGCGAGGAAGGAACAGAGGGCTCAGCCCGGGGTCTCCACACCGATCCTTCAAGGTCGTGTTTCAACGCACCTTTTCCGTCCTTCCCTCGTCTCTTCCAGCACCACCACATCACTCACAACAACCCAAGATGCCTACCGCAGTCACCCAGCAGAACGAGATCGACTATCTCGGTGAGCTCATAGAACCTTTTCGTCGGGAACAAGCTGACAGGCAGGCTTCATCTACGCCGCCATCATCGCCGCGGGCGGCGCGATGGGATACATCAAGAAGGGCTCTGTTGCCTCGCTCGCGATGGGCGGTCTCTCTGGTCTCCTCGCCGCCATCGGTGCCTACGTGAGTTATGAAGGCTCCGTAAGAACTGACACCCAGCTCGTCACCAAGAACCCCCGCAACGTCCGCCTGTCCCTGAGTGAGTCCACGAACGCCCACGCCCGGTGGGCACGGCTTATCTGATAACTATATCTGACCCGCAGTCGTCACCTTTGCCCTCAGCGGTATCATGGGCATGCGCTTTATTAGGTCGCACAAGTTTATGCCGGCTGGCCTTGGTGAGTTTGAGAGATACTGCAAAGCTGACAGACAGTCACTGTATGTTGTTCAACAGCGGCTGAACTGACCCCAGGTCCTCTCCCTCCTCATGCTGTTCCGGTATGGCGCACGCATCCCCCAGTAAAGGAATCTATGATGCAGCTTTGGGAAAAGGATCGGCTTTGTGCAGATCACCGGTCGCTTACGGGACAACTAACACAAGCTTACATCACGCGAGTCCGCCCACTACCTGTACCTGCTCCGCTACTTCTACAAGCGCCCCAGCGTAGGCATCCACGTCCTCCCTGGTCGTGGTCAGGTTGAGGACGACGGTGCCCCTCTGGTCGGCCCAGAACCCACGTTCAATGAGGCCAAAATACACGAGCCGCTTCGCCTCCGGAGAGTTCGGTCCCTTGATGCAGTTCACGCTCCCCAAGCCCGTCAACCGCAGGTTAATCCCTTTCTTCTCGCAATCCCCATTAACCTTGTCCCGGAGGTAATCCCCCAGCTCATTCAGCTCCCTCAGCGCATCAGGCGTGAGGATGTGTTCCAGCGCGGCCGCGCCCGCCGCCATAGTCAGGGGCGAGTTGTTGAACGTGCCCCCATGCCCGATGGCGCCTGGCTGGCTCGTGTCAAACCTGATGTCAGCTAAGCGCGACAGCAGCAAAACTTACATATCCATGATGGCCGCCTTGCCGCCAAAAGCACCAAAGGCGAACCCGCCGCCGTAGTATTTGCCCACCGTTGTCATGTCGGGCGTGATGCCGAGGAGAAGCTGTCGGCCCCCGATTGAGAGACGGGAGGTCTGCACCTCGTCGAAGATAAGGATGGCGCCGTTGCGCGTCGCGACGTCTCGGAGATGCTGGAGGAAGGTGTGGTCGCCGGGGACCTGAGAGTTAGGATACCACGGCGAGCAAACTCACCCCGCCGCCGGCGCCGAGCATGGGTTCAACGATGATGGCGCCGATTTCTCCTTCGTTGCCCTTGAGTGCCTCGTCGACAGACGCGGTGTTGTTGTACTCTGCAAAGAGGAAGTCCTGTTGTCAGCTAGCATTGGCGATCACGAAGCTCACGAAGGGCGCACGGAGACTCGTCTTTGCCTCCCTTTCTCCAAAGCTCAGCAGAGAGCCGTGATACGCCTTCTCGAACACGAGCACCTTCTTCCTCCCCGTGTATTTCAGCGCTGCCGAAATGGCGAGCATATTCGCCTCGGTGCCCGAGTTGGCGAAGCGGACCTTGTCCATGGACGGGAACCTGGAGCAGAGGCCTGACGCAAGCCGTGCCTCGTTCTGGTTGTGTGCACCCAGCTGCAGCCCGTTCTTGAGTCCTTCCGAAATCGCCTGCAGGAGCACGGGGTGGGAGTGGCCATAGATGCCGGACGTGTAGTCGGACACGCTGGTGTCAGCTCTTGCTCTGGGGTACTGGCTAGCTTACAAGTCACGATACTCTCGCCCTTCTACGGTGTTAAGTTTGCCGCCTTGCGCTGAGGAGACGTAGAGAGGGAAGGGGGCTGCGGCGAGTGTCGCTCGCGTCCCCCCACCGGGGAGGTTGGCCGAGGCCGTCTTGAACGCCTCGAGAGAGCGGGGATTCGCGGCGACATACTCTGCTTCTGCCTTTGCGAGAGCGGTCTGGAGAGCTTCGTTCTCGGTCACGGTCATGATGTGAAAGACTTGGAGATGCAGATCAGTTCCATCAGCGCAGGTGGGCGTCACAGTGTGTTGCATCATGCCCAGAGGTGGAGGACGGCCCCGGACGACGCCGATCAGGGTCCTTCCGAGCTTTATCCGGTCCTGTAAACAATTTCTTGGCTTGAACTTTGGTCCACCTCCCCAGTGCACGGAGGTTGCATCGTCCGCCCTCCCCTTGCCTTCGTCTCAACCACTCCTCCAGCCGCCATCAACTCACCATGGCGCTCCCGGCTCCCGAGACGAAGAATCTGCCGGTACTCCACCACCCGCTGCCCGGCGGCAACACTGCCCTCCTGAACCAGCGCGCCCGCGACCAAGGCGAGGGCACGACGGGCACGACACTCTGGCTGGGCGCGCAGGTCCTCTCAGCGTATCTGGCAAAGCACGGCGCCGACTCGCGCAACAAGGAGCCGAAGCTGCGCGCGTTGGAGCTCGGCGCGGGCGTCGGGCTGCTCTCCCTCACGTTAGCCGAGATGGGGTACGACGTGCTCAGCAGCGACATTGACCCTGTCGTCGCCATCCTCGAGAGTAACATGAAGGCGAACTGGGCGCTGGGATCTGTCGCCGTCACGAAGGTCGACTGGCTCGACCCGCCCCCGCTGGAGGGAGACTTTGACATTATCGTCACTGCCGACACGATCTATACGCCCGACCTCGTCGACCCGCTCTGGAACACTGTCGCGCGGTATTCTGGCCCAGCTACCACGAGCTACGTCGCGGTCGAGAATCGTGATCCCCGGCTTATGGAGTCGGCGTACGAGAGGGGGAAGGAGCTTGGCTTTGACGTGAAGCGCATCAATGCCAACCGTATCGTCAAAGCCGTTGAGCGGGTTTGGGGATGGAAGAAGGGCGACGGCTGGGAGGGTGTCGAGATCTGGAAGGCAAAGTATCGAGGGAAGAAGGAGGAGTCCACCGCGTCAGCTTAGTGTCGCTCATTGGCATCTTAGAGTTTTAGAGAACTGGTATACCCTGCATAGCCTACATCTGTATCTATTGTGTCATGTCTACTCGTCATCGTCGTCGCCCTCCTCGTCACTGCTTCCGCTGTCGAGCTCGGGCATCGCCTCGTCATCATCGTCCTCCTCGTCCGCGACCATGGCCACTTCGGCCACAGGCGGCGGTGGGTCGAGTACCGAGGAAGAAGACACCGGCTTGGAGCTCGGCGCAGACATGAACGGCACGGCCGGAACAGCGCTGACCTCCGCCACAGGAGTAGCGGCAGCAGGAGTCTCGACGGGCGTGGGCACCGAGACTGGAGCAGGTGCGGGAGTGGAGCCGAAGGGCACCGGAGCGGGGGCCGCAGGCGCGCTGGTCGCCACGGGCGCGACACTTCCGAAGGGGACGGGCGCTCCCGGTGCAGTCTTCAGAGCCGGCGTGGGAACGGTGAGGACCTCGGCGGAGACGCTCTGCGCGACAGCCTCCAGGGGGCTGACCTTCTGCATGGTGACAGACTGGACGTTCACCCTCTTAACCGCCGGCTCGTCGACAGCCATCTCATCATCCTCGTCCTCGCTCTCGTCATCGCCGTTCGAGTAGCCAAGCTCGCGACGGAGCTTGCGCTCCTCCTCGCTCTCCTGAATGAACTGCAGTTGCGAGAGGGGGGGCGCCGGACGGGACATCGGCGGCAGAGCGGGGTGGAGGAGGAGATCGGTTGTAGTCGTTGGCGGGAGAATCGACAGAAGCAGGGTGCGGATGTCGCGCGCCGTTCCAGACAGGGAGAGTGCCGTAGCGCCTTCGAGTGCGCTCGTGACAGCCGAAATGAGCTTCGGCAAGCTTGTCGGCGAAACGAACGAGGCGGTCCGCGACGGAAGTGTCAGGTACATGCTGATATGCAGGCGAAGGGATAGCGTCAGATGCGACGCAGGGAGGAGGGGGGCCCGGTGCAGGCGCGGCGTCAGGTCGAGCGCAGCAATGACAACATTGGCGACCTCCTCCGAGACCGGCTTGGGAGCACGGCCCTCGAGTCCACCGATGAGCGCGTCCTCCTGTCCACGTGCGCGCTTCTTGCCCTTCTTCACAGCGCTAGCAGTGGGCTGCTTCTGCTCCATAACGGAGCCCATCACACCGAGCGCAAACTTGAGCAGACGCTGGGTGTACTCGAGGGGAAGAACGGCGGCAGGGATCTGCTCGAGCAGGAAAGAGTGCAGGTGCAGGAGCCTCAGGCGGGACTCGGTCATCGTAGCCGGAATGTGCTCGAGGAGGTAGACGGTGTGCTCAAGGATGGCTCCAAGGTGAGGAAGAACGTGGTCACCACAAACGGTGATGGCCGAGGCTAGAAGGAGCACCCCGGCGTTCCAGAGTCGAGGGAGAGACGACAGGAGTGCGGCACGGTGCGCCGGTGAGATGTGGGGGGCCATAGGCGAGTCGAGGCTGAGAGCAAGAAGGCGAAGGGCCACGCTGATCACCTGCGCGAGGGGGACGGGAACGGGGCGGTTGGCGGGAACAGTGAGGAGAGCAACACACGCCTCGATGTAGCCCTCGATGCTAGCGACCGAGGTCACAGTGCGCGCCAGCGGGTCCATGGGCGGAGTCGGGAACGAAGCCGGGGCAGGGAAAGCAGGAGCACGCAGCGGCTCCTCCTCCCATGCGTCCGCCGTCAACGCAGAGATGCTAGCGCTCACGCCGCCAAGCGCATCCTTCATCTCGCTGCTCCATGCTGCCGGCGCACCAGCCTTGCCGCTCGTGAAGTGGAGCACCGACAGCAGGTCTGCCGCGGGGAAACGGAAGACCTCCGGTCCGCTCAGCAGCATGTTGTAGAGGATAGGACGGAGAGTGTTGGCCGTCGGTCGGAACACAGCAGGGGACGAAAGGAGCAGACCGCGCATGGCCGTCAGGACTGGGAGAACAGACGACTCCTTCTGCAGACGCTCGATCTGTTTCGTGCAGCCTACAGCCAGCTTACCCAGTGCCGGGTGGACAACCTCACGCTCGAACTGAGGCGCCTGCGGTGCCGCCGCGACCAGAGCCTGGGCAAGATTCAAGAACGCCGGCAGAGTGTCGGCCGCAGTGTCGTTCGACTGTGGTCAGCTCCATAAGCAGCAGCAACTCACGTTCAGAGCACCGAGACACGCTCCCATCCAAGCCTTTCCGCACTGAGCCGCTGCATAGCCCTCCTCATCTTGGCGGACTACCTCGGCGGCCAGATCACAAGCGAGAGGATCGCGGGAGCTCACACTGGTGTTGAGCCGGGTGATCCATTTTGACACGGATGAGGGAAGCTGTGATGGACGCCACAAAGGACGATGAGTCTGGAGCAGCTCCAGGGCTGCAGTCGATGGCACCTGAAGCGCGTTCAGCAGAGAGAGCAGCGTCTCTCCTGTCAGGCTGCTCATGGCTGTGGTTGTTGATATTTGCTGGACCTGCCGCAGATTTCTGAAATCTCAGCAATCATCTACTGGCTGCAACCACCGTGGGAAATAAACCTCCACCTCGATAGCCGCATGTATCTCCAGCTCCACGGTACGGCTTTCCGCTCATGTCACAGGTTCGGGTACTTATACATGAACTATGTAGTTATGGACTAATAAGGAAGACCTCCGTCACCGCCAGCTCCCGGCTCATCCAGGTCGTGGTAGCTGACGCGACCTCGCCTTGCACGAGGGTCCTCTCCTCCGGGGGGCGCAGGAGGCAGCGAGGCAGGATCAAAGTCGCGGCTAGCCTTAGCACCACTGGGAGTCGTGCCGAAGCTCGGTCCCCCAGGCATGCTACTGCTGCTGCCTTGACCTCCACCCTGCATCATCATCTGCATCTGCATCATCATCATCATCTGCTGCTGCATGGCCATGTTGAAGCCGCCACTCTGCGAGCCCGACTGGTTGAACATCGCCTGAGCAGCCTTGGCAGGGTTGAACGCAGGGAGGGTGCCCGGGGCCAGAGGCAGCTGGTCATCGATAGCAGCAGGAGTGGTGCTCGAAGGCTGCAGGTGCTGAGGGTCAAGGCAGAACGCATTGAACACAGCAAGATCCTCCAGCTTGTCTTTCGTCAATTCGGGATGCTTGGTAGCCATGTGCTTGATGACGAACTCCGGCGCACGGAAGAGCTTGGTGCACTGCTTGCAGCGGTACTTGTCTGCTTCCTCCTGCTTGATGTGCGGAGCAGTCAGTCTCTTCGTCTCATCTTCCAGGTCCCGGCCCCCATAGTCGGCGACGTTAACGTCCTCAATGAGAGACCGCACTTTCAGATCTAAGGTCTCAATCCAGCGCTCATCGTTGCTCTTGGTGGGGAACGTGTATCGCTTGCTGGTTGGCCCCTCCCTCCGGTCACGCTCGTCGCCCTCGTGGTGGTCGTGGTTGTCCTCCTCATCATTCTTGATCTCCGACCTGTCACGCTCGTCGCGGTCGTGGCCGTTCTCGCCCTCTCCATCGTCCGCGCGCGCACGAATGTGTCCGACGCACTTGCGGTGCAGCTCTTCAGGGAAGGAAGTCGGCACAACGCAGTAGTAGCAGGTGCTGAGACCGTGACGGAGGTAAGCAATGTACTGGTCGAGCGAGATCTTTGCCTGCGATGTCAGCTTAGGGCGCACCATGCACCTCACCTTGCGGATCGACTGCTCTTCATCGAGGTCTTCCCCGTCAAGTCCGGAGCTTGCGAGCAATCTGGCGATGACATCCTCAACGACTTCGCTGCCCCGTTCCCTAAGTCCAGGCGTAGCGTCCTTGGGCGCGCTATCAGCTTCGCCCTCAGGCTTCTCGGCGTCCTCGGGCGCGGGGGAAGTCTCCTCCATGAGCTCGTCCTCGAGAGTGCGAGCCAGCTCACGCGCGTACGAAAGATCCTGCTCCAATCGCTGCAAGTTGCCTGTAAGCGACGGGGCGACACGGATACGTCCGACGATGGGTGTAGCGTTGACTCCCATGTGGAAGGTGAAGTTGTCAATCTTTGACGAGTCGATGGTGTCGACGGCCTCCTCCACGTTGACGCCCTCCTCGTACTGCGCCCAACCAACGCGGTGGAAGCCGCGCTTCGCAGAAGGATCCGATAGAGCCAGCCACTGGAAGCCTGGGTGCTTGGCAAACACACCCTCGAGATCGACGCGGCGCGTTGAAGGCGGCACCGTCTTGACGAAGACCTGTCCGGGTCGGGGTGGCACCTCAATGCGGAGAGGATCGTATGAGTCATCTCCCAATGCGCGATCCAGACCCTCTGGCTCCTCTACCGGAGGCTTCTGGTCCTCCTTCTGGTCGAAGTCGACGTCGTCCCACTTTCCGTCCCTCAGTTCGTTGATGTACTGAAGAACCGTAGGAACACGGCCCTGACGGTTGACCCGTCTTCGGAGGGCACGCGCCTCATCGTTGGAAGAGTACCGCTCCTTGAACCAAGCCTCGTCACGGTGAGTCAGATAGATGGTGAAGAGCTACCGTTAGCTGAATCAGATATGCTGCCGCCTACCTGTCTCGAAGTGTACTCTTTCCTGTACCTCTCGTAGCGCTTGGCCATGCCATGCTTCTCGATGAGGACAGACTCTGGTAACGCTCCGGTCTCCACGCCTACGCGAATCTGCCGCAGGTCCTCGTCGTCCTCACGGGCAGTCTTGGGATGAGAGTGTCGGAACCATTCCGCGAACTGTTTGAAGTTCAAAAGGTACTCGAGCGAAGCAGGATCAGGCCACCGGTTAGGGGACGGAGACCGCAGTCGAGGACGCTGGTGCGACGAGTACGAGGGAGAGGGAGAGCGTCTGCGTTTCCGATCTACGGTCAGCTTTCGATTACAGGTAAAACGCACCATAGTCGTCTGCCCAGCGATCATCGTACTCCCTTCGGCCATCATAATGCCTGTCTGGGCTGTATCCCCGAGACTCGTGAGGAGGCAGGTCGCGGCGTCTATCGTCGCGGTCGCGCTCCGGTGAGCGGAAGGGAGACCCTGGCTCATGTGGACGGGGTGGGAGCCCGGACATTTTGGTGGATGGTTGCGGTCGGAGTGAGGCTCGATCGAAAGCGGCTGCGACTCAAGAGGCGGACAATCGCGACACAAAGTTCTGAATTTACGACACCCAACCCAAAGGCGGTGCGGGAGGGGTTGCCGAATCTGGGTCGCGAGAAGTGCCGTTCTATCGAGGGGCGCGGTCGACTCGCGGGCAGTAACAAAAGGCTACTAGTCTGGTCGCAAGGATGCAAGAGACTGTGGACGCGCGAGGTGCAATACAACGAGCTCGCGGCACACAGGCGAGGTGATACGAGTGTGGGGGGCATGGGCACGAAAAGCCACGTATGAACGATTGGACAGTAAATGGTCCTCCCTTTAAGCCCCGGCTTCACCGGGTAGTCGATGACCATCAATCCGGGGCCGTCGACTGCGCGTTGACATCATGTGCCTGAGACCTGGGGTTCGATTAGCCGCTGACTGCAATCGAGTACCTCACTCGTGACTCGTCCGTTACTTAAACACAACGCGCCTGGCCATCCTTGCGATTGCATCCACATCTCTACTAACTCGCCCGTCATGCTTCGCAGGGCTGCTATCAACTCCCCGGCTTCCGCTCTGCGGTCGCTGGTTTCGCCCTCCACTCGCTCCTTCCACGCCACTGTCATCGCACGCGATCCGCCGAATAAGCCCACCGCCGCTGAAAGCGCCGCTGCCACTGCCGCCGCCGAGGCAAAGGACGAGGGAGCTGCTCCTTCTGCATCGGGCCGTAGCCTTCTAGGAGTAAGCACGAGGGCACTCATGACGCCACCACGCCGGAGCTGACGTTTCCTTGCAGTCCATCATCTATGGCTCCGAGTCGGCCAAAGCCGAGGGTGATGTGAGGCTGCCGCCTGGGCAGCACTCCAAGATCGTTGGCCGCGGCAAGTACATGCATGAGAAGATCACGCACGCTGTGAAGCCTGGGCACAGAGATGCCTACATCAAGGCGTGTGAGGAGTACTTCGCCACCCTGATGCGGGACTCGAAGGAGCTCGGAGGCGTCAAGCTGTGTGGCTCGTGGGAGACCATCATCGGATCTGTCGGCAACTTCGTCCACATCCTCGAGCATGAAGGGTATGCAGGCTATGACGAGACCCGCCGCCAGTCGCTGAAGAACGAGGTGAGTCGATCTC
>BCJJ01000061.1:0-51326 GCA_039545355.1 Trichosporon coremiiforme | reverse complement strand
CCCCCCCCCCCAGCATTCCGCAGCGTCGTGGCACATCACTTTCACAACGGCACTCTCGTCTCGTCGATAGATCTCAAATCGCAACACATCAGTTTCTATCTCTAATCGGACTGCATCCAGGAGCCATGATGTCAATGAAGTACATGGGTCATGCTAGAACCAGAACCGCAAACCGCCGCGTCGTAGATGTTATCTAGTTCTTCCTGCGGAATGAGCAGCCTGTTGTTGTCAGCTTTGACTCCTCAATACATGCGAAGCTAGGAAACTTACCCTCGGTGAGCTTGGCCTTACCGCCGGAAGGCTGGCAGAGGACGGTGGCGCACGAGCCGCACTGGACAACGGTGGAAGCGTGCGAGAAGACGGTGGTGATCTGGAAGCATCCAGGGCACTTGACGTCCATGAAGAACGAGTTGGGCTTGGGCACAATCTTCTTGAGCTTGTAGGTGCGAGCCTCAACCTCGGGGGAGGGGTGGAGAAGGTCAACAGCGAGAACCTGGGAGGGTTAGCGATACGCTCAATACCTAGCCAGCTGCTGCAAGTTGGGGAGCGTTTGTCGGGACACGCGGCTTCGCTCGATCGGTCGCTGGTTCATGACAGGAGTTGCACATTCGTGTTCGTAGTCGAGGTCGATGTCGGTTCAATCGGTTTACGGCCGCTACGCATGATGTCGACGACGCGTACACATCATGCGATCATAGCGGTGTCGGACGGCGGCGACAATGAGGGCATACACTAGGCATAGAGAGGCACCCCCGCTCTGCTTCCCATGACGCTGCCCACCAGTCTCTTCCATGGGTTCCGTCCAACTTCTTCCATGCAGGATTCCGGCACGGATCAACGCATCGCGGTGGCGAGAACAGCAGCAATTATGCGCACGATTCCGCCGCGAGTCGATGATCGAGCAGCGGGGAGTGTGGTGCGGTCGGAAGCGGGGACGAGTCGAGTGAAGATTTTTCGGGTCCGGAGCCAACGGAGTTGGTCACCAACTTTTGCAAGCACAGTCACCTCTCCGCAACACGCAGCCGTTCTTCGCCCCCTGGATCGCGAGAAGCGCACCGTTCAGCAGCTGGCAGGACCAGCGGATGGACAGCATAGCCACTGATGCACGACCCAAGACCCTTCTGTCCATGTTCAAGTGGTGGCACGAGACCAGGCCACGACTCCCACACCAAAATCCCACGTAGCCGTTGATCCGTCCAGATCTTTTCCGCTGCCAATAATCCTGCCCTTGTCGTCGCACTCGGTGCGTGTCGTTTGCCGTCCTGTCGAGAAATCGAATTTACGTCGAAGTCATGGACCAGAGTTGCCGGTGCGATGTCGCCGCAAAAGTGCCCCGAAAACCTTCCAAACTTGCAGCGCGCGCTGATTTCGATGCCCACCATTTTGTATCGTTTTCGAGCTTTGTGTGTGAAGAGGATAAATTCGCAAAGTGCTGAGAGAGCGCGCGAGCGGTTCTTCTGCGAGCGTTTTTATAAGTCGAAGACGATGGAGGAGGTTGGGGGCAGAAGGTGGTGATAGTCGCATGTGCCGTCCGCGACTGCAGGACCGTCCCCGAGCAGCACCAGGGCTCGCGACATCGCTCAGGGTCCACAACTGCTGCTCTTTCGCCGAGCGTGTGGCAGAAGTTTGGCACACTCCCCATCGGATTTAGTGGTGCGTGCCTGGATTTTAATGCGTGCCTGGATAGTATGACCGACAGCAGCGGATTGTGCCTGGGCAGGTTCCTCCATGTCGGGTGGCAAACGTCATGAATGGAGCGGGCGGGATGCGGCGCTGACGAAGCGTCCAAGTGAACATGGTTTACATTCTCCGTTTCTATGACTATCTTACACATCTGGCAGCTTCTACGACTGAGATTCCGCGCACACGGAACATGCAGATCAGGTACAGTGGCCCATCGCCGAGCATGCCACCGGGCGGAGCAACAATGCGTTCGCCGGAACAGGCGGGAGCGCAGGAGAGCAGTCAGGCCCTTCCCACCGGGCGTGGGCGGAGCACGGCGATCGTGACGTTGGTGAGCACGTAAGGTGGCAATTGTTACCCGCGTACCAAGCTTTTCCACATCAGAAATCTTGGCCAGCGAGGTGATCGGAACCCCGCACTGATGACATGACATTCCACAGCAGGTGTGATCGCCCGATCACAGAGAACCTTCAGCTTAGCGAAGGGAGTGCACGCCCTTGGCGCCGACGGCAATGTCAGCCGCCTTGCCGCCCAGGACAGCCTTGCGGTGGCCGGCGATCTGGCGCTTGCGCTCCTCGTTGAACGTCTCCTTGTGCGACTTCTTCTCTGCGCGGCGGTTCGCACGCTCAGCCTTGACGGCCGCCTTGCGCGCGCGCTTCTCGTCCGCACTCTCGCCCTTCTTACGCGAGACAGTGACCTTGGGCGTCTCGGTCTCGGTCTCCGAGCCAGAGTCATCCTCATCCTCATCCTCCTGCTCCTCCTCCTGGATCGCAGCAGCGGCCGCGGCGGCCTTGCGCGCGGCACGCTCCTTAGCCTCCTTCGATGACCGGATACGGATCATGCCGGGGTGGTTCTCGGTGTTGGTGTATGTGGCTGTTTGTCAGTTTCCATCGGAGCGGCGCAACTCACAGAGAATGGTTTCGACGTCCCACTTGTCCTCCTTAGCGGGCTCGATCTTGGCGCGCGGGATGCGCTCCTTGTCCTCCCTGGGGGCGGGTCCGCGGTTGAGCTTCTCCAAAGCCAGGATGCGCCGCCTGTTCTCCTCCCTGCTGAGTCCCTCGTCTCCCTGCTCGAGCGCAGAACGGAGGACTTTGAGCTTCTCCGGACCCGAGAGCGCGGTTCCACCAAGCGACTCGCGCATGCGGTTGCCGACAACCTCGTAGTTCTCGAGGAAGTCGTCCATGATAGAGTCAAAGTCGTCGCGCGTGACCTGCAGCGGCTCTCCGGGCTCAAAGTCGCCGCCCTTGAACATGCTCACGCGCGAGGCGGAGGACATGTAGGACGGCGCGATGGAGACATCGTCGTCGTCGTCCTCGCACCACTCGTCATCGTCGTCGAGCTCGTATTCGCGCTCGATGCGGTCGAACTGGTCGTCAAGGTTGCGCAAGTTGTTGTTCCTGTACACGCTCGCCGACGACATGCTCATGCCCGAAGCGTCGGACGGTCCACGCTTACCGTGACGCTTCTTGCCACCCTTGACGATCATGTCCGGCAGGCCCGAGAGCGAGCCGACCGTGTCGGCCATCTCGGAGCGGTTCTCTTCGTCAAAGTCCTCTCCTTCTCCCGACTCCCATCCGCCGTTGGAGATGGGGGCGTTCGGCCGTCCGCCCGCCTCCTTGAACGCGCGGAAGCGGTCCTCCCACGTCTCCTCGCGCGGCTCGCCGTCCTCCTCCACCGGCTTGGGCTTGCCCTCGGGTCCCCACTCGTGGAACTCGTACTCCTCGCGGTCGTACTCGTCGTACGCCTCACCGGTGTTCACGAGCTCGCCGAAGAAGTCCTCGTCCTGGCCGTCGTCCTCGATGAACTCGTCGTCGTCGAGCGCCTCGAGCACCTGGCGCAGATGCGGGTCCATGTCGGGGTTGAAGCCCTGGAGCTCGGTGGGGATGTTCTGCTGCCTCTCCCGCACCTCCTGCAGCGACAGCTCGTGCTTGGACGCCAGCACGTCCTCGGGCATCTTGAACATGTCGTCCTCGCTCCGGCCCTTGCCCTTGCTCCGCTGGCCTTGGTTCTTCATGCCCTGCGCGACACTCGAGCCTCGCGGCGCCGGGAGAAGGACACTCTCGAAGCCCTCCTCGCCGACGGTCTTCAGGTGCTGCATGTAGTCGTACTTTGAGTCATCGTACGTGATTCCGTACATCGCGGCCTCGCCTTCGTTCGCGCGGATCTTCGTCTTGTCCATCTGGTGCTCAAGGTCGGCAAGTGACACGCCGCCCTGCAGGTCAGCTAACGATCGTAAACCAGAAGCTTACCTTCTCCTTTCCAGCAACATTGTAGCGCTCGATAGGCTTGAAGACCTGCTGGGGAGCGTCGGGGTCGTTGGCGAGCGGGTCGCGGACGGAACGGTGGACGAGCTGGAAGCTCTGCGCTCCGGGCTGGCGATAGATCGATTTCTTTGTCGGGGCCATGACGACCTTATGCTTTCTGTAGTCGTGTCGTTATGTCGGTATCTAGTGTGCGTCTAAAGGAGTATGCAATGCTGTTGAGATGACGACAGAAAGTGAGAATGCAGCTACCAACAGTGTGTGCAGCTTGTGGCCACTGACCTCCACTTCCAAAATTCTTGCGGCCTGCGCCTGACGCTGCACCAGACGCAGGCTCAAGCCGAGCTGCGGCAAACCGGCCAAGGACATTTCGTCAGCCCTTTCACTGTAGCCAGGCTTCAGCACTCCGAGCTCTTGTTTTTGCCATCACCACATCATATCAACCATGTCGTCTCTTTTCGGATCCAGCGGTGCCGCCACCAGTGAGTAGCCCGAGCGCACTCGACGACAAACTCTGCGATCCGCACGGCCAGCACGAAGAGCTGGCTCAGTGGCGCTGTGAAAAGTCGGAGTGTTCAAGGAGAACGTTGGGTTCAGCCGACCACGAGCTAACATGCAGCTTCCCAGCAGCAGAAGGAGCAGCTCAAGCAGCAGATCCAGCAGGAGCTCGCTGTTGCCGGTGCCCAGCAGCTTATCAACAAGATCACCGAGAACGTGAGTAGCGTCAACAGCTCTCCGTCACGGAACGCGCGTCGAGACCAGACATCGCCAAACCCGAGCAACTTGCTTCGACGACCGTGAACGTCTCGATATATCTGTCTTGGCTCGCTTCTGTCAACGATGAGTCAAAAGTTCCTACAGCTAACCGCAGTGCTTCGCCAAGTGCATCACCCGCCCCGGTGCCTCGCTCGGTGCCTCCGACGAGCGCTGCCTCACCCAGTGCATGACCCTCTACATGGCCGCCTTCGACCAGGTCTCGCGCTCCTACGTCGCTCGTGTGTCCAAGGAGCGCAACGCTGCCCAGCAGTAAACGTCTTGCCCTCTCCAATCTTGTCGGCATCTAAAATACCAGCGCGAGAGCCTCTAGGAAGGCTACTCCGCCGGACTTCGGCGCGCGGCTCACGCAAGCCCTCGCCTAAAATCACAATGTAGCATCTATGCATTGCATCCACTCTCGCTGCCACCATCGCTGTCGCTAATGCAAAACCAAAATACATGATGCAGTCTGAAATGGATCTATGGTATCTGAGTCTACTCGTCGCCCTCTTCGCGAACGACGGTGTAGATCTTGCGTCGGTTGCTCTCGACGGCGTCCTCCTTCGCGGCCTCCTTGAACATGGCCCTGAGGACGGCTTCCCGCGCCTCGTCCTTGTCGGCCTTCTCCCCGTCGACCTCGATGTTGTCGACGATGTTCTCGAACTCCTGCGGGTCGGCACGGGCACGCTTCGCCGGCCGCTCGTCCTCGTCCTCCTCGTCCTGGAGCGCGGCGAGGATGGGCGAGAAGACCATGTTCATGAGGCGGGTGTGCACAGTCGGCGTGCGCGTGTTGGCGGCGAGCTGGGCAAAGGGCTCCAGCACGCTAATGAGCGGAACCGGCTCCTCGGCAGATGCCATGACCTTCTCCAGCTCGTCGAGGTAGACGTCGGCCAAATGCGTCGCGAGGGACGTCGGCACGCTCTTCTCCCGCCACGACAGCGGTCCCCGCAAAGCCGTCAGGATGGCATTCACCTTCTCCACGGCCGAGACGTCCCAGCCCTCACGCTGCAACAGGCGGAAGGTGGCGTTCACGTATCGACGGATCAGCATGTAGTACTTGTCGATACGGAGGCGGTCGATGCCGCTCCACTCGCGCACGAGGGCGGTCCAGAAGCCCTCGAGGAAGGCGAGGGCAGCGTCAAGGCGCGCAGCCTCCCCTCCGGCCGGGTTGATGAGGAGAAGGAGGTTGGCCAGGTCCTGCGCAAGTCCCTGCTGGACTAGCGGCTTGTCCGACATCCAGAAGCCTGTCGTCAGCTACGAGTTAAGCCGAGTAGCTACGTTTCACCAAACTCACAGTAGAACAGTCCCTTCCACAGCTTGGCCATCTCCGTCTCGCTCAGACGCGTGTATCCGCTCGGTCCCTCCTCGTCGTCCTCTCCCTGTCCTCCGCGCGAAAGGAAGGCAGTCAGGTTACGCACCGCCTGGTCGCGGACGGCTTTGTCTGTTTGTCAGTTTTGACTTCGGCCAGCGAGCTCACCAGTGTGCGACAGCTGCTTTCCAAGCGGAAGAGCCGCCTCGGTCTTCGGCTCGGCGCGTGCCTTTCCCTTCATTTTCCTTGATGGCGCCATGATTGTTGGTGGTGATGTCGATCGGACCCGCAATGTTGTTGAAATTCGCTCACGACCAGGTGCCGGATGGAGGTCATCTTCAACTTTTGGTGAGTCACGTGCAGTCTTCAGCTTCGCCACGTGGCAATGGTGGTTCCGAACAGTGACTGAAAGCTATATCGTCATGTGCCTCTTTATTGGGTTCGTGCGAACACGTAGAGCATAAGCCAGTCACGCATGCATATATGGAGGCTGTACATTACCCGCCTTGTATCTATGCACAGAAGCGATGCGGCGGACCATCAATGGGGACGCGAGATTCCGAAACGGATTCCTGTCGTGATGTCGAGATATGGAATGTGGGGCCCACTCCTGGTCTAGTTGCCACCGGCCAGACCCTCAGCCCAGCGATGTCATATCGGGACTTCGCGACGTCGGCCACTTGTAACCGCATTCTTCACAGCCCTTCTCTCATCTCATCTTGGTGTTGACGCAAGCACGCTCCTCGACCCCGGAGCACTCTCATCAGAGTGCTCAGACATCATCTTCTTTCGACATTCCCTCTGGCATCCCTGATCGCCCTGAGCGCCTGCGCAGCGGTTGAACAGCTTCGCCATGCCCCGCCTTCCTCGCAAGATCAACCAGACCGTCAACTCTGGTCCTCGTAACTCGACTTTACGTCCCTTTGGACCAGATGCGTGGAGTCGTCTAGACCGTGTCCAGGAGCTTGGCCCGGAAGGCGAGGGCCACACGGGTTGCGTCAACGCGCTGTGCTGGAGCGACGACGGAGCGACACTGCTTAGCGGAAGCGACGACACAAGGTAAGCTTGCCGTTCTGTTGATCCAGCTAACCTCAGAATATGCATCTGGACAGCCGACGACAGACATGACACGCCGTCTACCTCTCCCCACCCGCTGCGTCTCAAGGACTCGATCCTGACAGGCCACCGCGGCAACATTTTCCACAACAAATTCCTTCCGAATGCGAATACTACAACGATCGTCTCAGCTGCGGGTGATGGGGATATTAGAGTCTACGAGGTCGAAAGGCTCACTACGAATCAAGGCGTGGGCATGAGGTCGAGGAACGAGCTGTGGGGCGTCGACGGGCCTGGGTGAGCTTACCATTCCACAGTGCCAGCTGACAACAGCGTGCGAGTGCTCAAGTGTCACTCTGATCGCACGAAGCGCATTGTGACTGAGTCTTCTCCCTCTCAGTTTCTCACCGTCAGTGAGGACGGAACGGTGCGCCAGCAGGATCTGCGACGGCCGCACACTTGCCGCTCCGACTGCCCAGATCCTTTGTTCCGGGCACCTGCAGGCGTGGACCTGTACTCGCTGTCCGTCTCGCCTCTGACGCCCTACACCTTTGCCGTGTGTGGCCAGACGGACTGCATCTACATCTGTGACCGGCGCATGACAGTGCACCAGGTGCCGAGCTGGGGCCCGCACACACGGCAAGCGGGGCAGGTATCGTGCGTCCGTCGCTTGGGGCTGCCGGAGAAGGAATGGTCGGGCGTCTCGAGCCGCAGCCGCGCGTACAGCGAGCGGCACGTCACGAGCGTCAAGATGAGTGCCGATCACTCAGGCGAGGTTGTCGGCGCAATGGCCATGCACTCCACGAGTTTGTTCTCAATGTACGATGACCCGGTCAAGACCGGCATGAGGTCGGCGGAGAGCGGTGTCGTCGCTCCCAATGGCCGGCGAACGAGGGCCAGCCTGTCAAAGAGGCGGCATTCAGGTGGCTCGAATGAAGACAACCCACCGAGGTCACGAACACGATCGGCAGAGAGCCCCAAACAGTCGAACGACAATCATTTCCGAACAACACAGACATCAGCCATCGACGAGGACGACGACATGCGCGAGTTCCTCAGCGAGCTGTACGAGGATTCAGCAGAAGAGCGCATGAAACGGGCTGCGCAGTTCCTGTACTCTGACTCGGAGTCGGACAACGAGAGTGATGCCGCCGAGCCCTCGACGACTGCGGCTGCTGGAGAAACTACGGACCAAGCGTCGGCCCCGGCAGCGGATAGAGATGGTGGTGAAGACGAGCCAGGTCCCTCCAGCGATCCCGAGATCGATGCAGAGATCCGCGCCGAAGCTCAAGCCGCCCAGCGTCTTCGCCGCATGTTCGCGAACCTCAGCGATGACGAGGATGACTCAGATGATGACGAGGAGTCGATGGAGCTGGATACAGAGATTGACTCTGAGTTCGACGACGACGACGACCTGGACGACGATGACAACTTCTACTGTCCCGGCGCGCTCTCCTCAGACGGGCAGTTCAAGGATGTACCCCTCATCCATCCGCGGCGGATGTACAAGGGAGCCCAGAACTACGAGACGGTCAAGGACTGTGAGTTATCGGGATCCTGGCGATGACTGACAACAGGCAACTTCGTGGGCAACGCGTCCGACAAGGTGTGCTCCGGCAGCGACGACGGCAACTTCTTCGTGTGGGACAAGCTCACAGGCCGTCTGGAGGGAGTATGGCAGGGCGGCCGGGACGTCGTGAACGTCATTGAGCAGCATCCGACTCTGCCCATCCTGGCCGTGGCGGGTATCGATAACACACCCAAGATCTTTGCGCCGACTACCGAGCCGCAGAAACCGAGCTTCATCCGCACACACATGGCCGAACGCATCATTGCACGTAACTCTATGCCGCCCCCATACCACCAGAGCTCCAGCATTGACTCGACGGCGCTCCAGTTCCTCAGCCACTTGTTACGTGCTAGAGGGAACGCTAATAGCGAGGCTGACCGGATTCGGCTCATGAGCTTCCTTCGCTCTACGGGCGTGCACCTTCCCGACGACGATGAGCTTGACAGCTGGCCTGCGCCGTAAGGATTACTGTAGATGTAAAAGAAGAAGTAACAAGCAAATATTTATCTGCGATGTAAGAATACCAGAAGCACCCGTGCGGCCCTTCCCTCCACGAAACGCTGTTCGCAGCACCAGTCTTCAGTGCATCGAGCATGCTCCCTCGCTCATGGCGAGGCGCTCTTGTCTCCGCCACACGAACCTCGTCGCCTAATGCATTAGTCGATTTCCTAATGAGCAGAGTGATGGCCATCGGCAGGGGTAATCCATCCTTAGGAGTGGCTGAACTTTGGTGCAGTAAGGGGGTGGCATGAATAAACACGCCTGCGCCACTGCGCGACTGACTTGTTTTGGACCCAACACAGTCATCCTCCTCTGTCCTTCAACTCACCACCCCATCTCATACCTCGGTACCTGTACGAAACCACTCTAAAATGCCCTTGAACGGGGATACGTGAGTTATCTCAGCCTAGGGATCCGCCCTCCTCCATTGCACAAGTCACTGACGCTCAGAACTAACCCCTTCGTGACCTCATCCAAGGGTTCCAAGTCGCCGGGCCCGCGGCGCAAGGCTGACCCGGACGGCATGGCCGGCCTGCGCGAGGACATCAGCCGCATGAATTTGGTTCAGCGGGGAGAGTACGTCCCTCCTCTGCCGGAGAAGCAGTCGAAGGACGTGCACCGTGGTCGTGACGTGAGTATCTCCCTTTGTTTATATCCTAACTCCAGCTTGACCGCTTCGTCCCCGCCCGACCGCCCGCGAGCCGCTCTTCCTCAACCTTGGCGGACATGCACGACTCGTCCCGCGACACCTCGTTTGACCAAAGCAGTGCATCCCTTTCCGCCTCACTGGGAATTGCTCCGTCTAACAGGCGCATTCTGAGCTTCCGCGCTGCCCCTCCGCCCGCGTCCCACGCCACTAGCCACCTCGACACGCAGCGAAACTACCTCCTGCACTCGTCTGCTTCGAACAACAGGGGAACAGCGACGAGCGGCAACGTCGCGCAGACGGCGGAGAAGCGCAAGCCCCACCTCCCCGAGCGCGTGCTCGATGCCCCCGGCTTCCTGGACGACTACTACCTGAACCTGATCGACTGGAGTAGTGCGAACCGCGTCGCGATTGGTCTAGGAACACTGTCCTACGTCTGGGACGCTGAGACTGGCGACGTCACGGCTCTGGGTGAGGAGACAGAGGAGAGCACGGCGGTGTGCTCAGTCAGCTGGTCTAGTGACGGCGCCTACCTCGCCATCGGAAACGAGGCCGGAGAGGTCGAGATCTGGGACGTGGAGGAGAGCAAGAAGATGCGCGTGATGGGCGGGCACAATGCGCGTGTCCCGAGTTTGTCCTGGAACGGGCACGTGCTCTCCTCCGGATGCCGCGACGGGTCCATCTTCCACCACGACGTGCGCGTAGCGCAGCACAAGGTGATGGAGCTTCGGGGCCACGCGGCGGAAGTGTGCGGCCTGAAGTGGCGTCCGGACGGCGTGCTCCTGGCGTCGGGTGGAAACGACAACGTGGTCAACTGCTGGGACGCCCGCGTCGGCCAGAACGTGATGGGCGAGCAAACCCGCGTTGTGCCGAAATGGACTAAGAGGAACCACACGGCGGCCGTGAAAGCCCTGGCGTGGTGTCCATGGCAGCCCAACCTGCTCGCGACCGGAGGAGGATCGCAGGACCAACACATCCACTTCTGGTCGACTACGACTGGGGCGCGTACCTCGTCCCTCCATGCCGGGTCGCAAGTCACCTCGCTCGTCTGGTCCCCCCACTCGAAGGAAATTCTGTCAACGCACGGATACCCCAACAACAACATCAGTCTCTGGGCCTATCCCAGTCTTACGAAACAGTACGACGTGCCCGCGCACGACCACAGGATTCTGGCAAGCAGTCTCAGCCCTGATGGATGCACGGTTGCCACGGCGGCTGGAGATGAGAATCTCAAGTTCTGGAAGATCTGGGAACCGAAGGTTGTGAAGAAGAGTGACAGCGACGAGCGCGACGCGAGGGGACAGAGCAAGGTCCGCATTCGCTAGAGAGTCAGAGAGAGGAGGACATTTGTAGTTCTTGTACTTCTATTATCATCATATGCACTTTGCTTCACGCTACGAGTATGCTACGCCATGCCTCCATGCCTTGTAGATCGTTCTCAGATCCTCTGCTCGCAGAGTTAGCGCAGAGGTGTACGGCAGCACACGGGTGTAAGGTTCAACTAGCCGCAGGTCGTTGACGACCGACCAGCCACTTCGTTATCGGACGCTCAGACCTCGGCGAATAGAGCGTATCGCCTCACACGTACACATCTATGCGAATGCATTCTAGTACACAGCCCGGTATCGGGCGCGGTATTACGTTTTGAAAATGTCCTACAAACTCTACCAGTGGCTGCCTGTCAAGAGGAGACTCGCCGCTTGCGCGCGGCTCGCCTTACTCAAAGTGGGGCGGGAAAATCGTGCGGGGTCCGTACCAGTTGCCCTTGACGAGGTTGTTGAAGTACGCGCGCGGGAACACGTCCTTGGTGAGGTGGTAGAAGAACTTGTTCGGCACCTCCTGGTTCGTGAACGCGCTGAAGGTCTCGTCCTTGGCGTGGCCGTACTTGAACTCGGCGAGCATGAGCTCGCCACGACCCGTGAAGAGCGGGCACGACGTGTAGCCGTCATAACGCGCCTGGCCGACCTTGCCCGTGTTCATGAGCTTCACGAGGTTGTGCGTCAGCACGGGGGCCTGGCCGATGATCGCGGCAGCAGTCTTGGACGTGGGCAGCGAGGATCCATCGCCGAGCGCAAAGACGTTGGGGAACTTCTTGTGCTGGAGCGAGTTCTCGTCGACGTCGACCCAGCCCACCTCGTCGGCCAGAGGGGACTTCTTGAACGTCTCCAAGGGTCCCATGGGCGGCACGGCGTGCAGGAGGCCGTACTGCACCTCCTTCTTCTGGCCCTTGTCGGCTCCGTCCAGGATCTCGAACACGGCCGTGCGGTCAGAGGGGCGCACCTCGACGAGGTTCGTGTTGAACTGGCCCTCGATGCCCTTCTTCTCCCTCAGAGCGTTCAGCGCCTTGGCGTACTGCGGCTGCGCGAACATGGTCGGCATGCCCGTGATGAAGGACTCGGGGATCTTGCGCCCCTGGTCCTTCCAGTACCAGTCGGCCATGTAGGCGACCTTCTGCGGCGCGCCGGCACACTTGACGGGTCCAAAGGGCTGGGTGAACACGGCCTGTCCGTCGCCCTCCTTGAAGTCCTTGATCAGGTCCCAGACCTTGTCGACCGTCTCATACGAGTAGATGGAGGACACCTTGTTGCCAAGGGGGTCCTTGAGGGCCTCGGGGAGACCCTTGATCTTGTCCCAGTTGATCTGGAGGCCGGGGGCGACAACGAGGAAGTCGTATCCGACCTTCGATCCGTCGGTGAGCACGACCTCGTTCGTGCCCGGCTCAAAGGCCGCGGCGTTCTCGTGAATGTGCCCAATGTACGGGGGGATGAGCGAGTCGAGGGGTTTGCGGAAGCCCTGCTTTTCGGCGAGACCGGAGCCGACGAGCGTCCAGCCGGGCTGGTAGTCGTGGTTCTTGTTGGCGTCGACGATGGTCACGTCGCCCGGGGCGAGCGTCTTGCCCTGCGCCTTGAAAGCGTTGTAGATCTGGTTCGCGGCGGAGAGACCGGCCGTTCCGCCGCCGATGACGAGGACCTTGGCGCGAGAGGGCGCGGCGGAAGTCGAGGCAGCGCGCGCGAGGGAGGGGACGCGAGCGAAGGCGGACATGGCGTGGACTTTTTTGGTGAGAGGGGAGGGAAAGGTCGGAAAAGAAAGTTGGGTGCGGGATCGGCGACCTGGTCAAACTGATAAGAAGCCAAAGACAAGCTATAGATGGTCGGGAGGATGAAAACGAAGGTCGCGCTGAGCTAAGCTGCAGAGGTGTGATACGGACGAGACCGGCGAATGCTGAGTGTGTCCAGTGAACGATGCGGTTTCAATCACGTCATTCCAACCTTATTACAAACAATCCTGCCCTGCCCTTGCCGCTCGATGCCGCCATTTTTGCTCCGCACGTGGTTTCCTAATGAAACGGCCGTAATCGCTTGATAAGAAAGGTGTTCATTAGCGGAAGCAAAACAGCCCTTCACGTGACGTGTCTCATGTGCCGTCGCAATGTCCACCCCCACGGTATGAGTGGATCGTCTGAATCTCACCCTGGGCGTCTGACACACGCCCCTGGCTCACGCATCACCGTTTCTGAAGACCCGCGACAACAACAAGGTTCATCCTATCGATCCTCAATCCACATCCATCTCTTAAGACAACTCGACCGAGCCATCACACACACTCTCTCATCCACGTCGCTTCCACAACATCCATCCACCATTTAACGAACGCTCGGCCGCAGACATGGATTCATCCCCGGCTTCCTCAACGCCTCCCTCACCAGCCACCCCGGCTACTCCGGCCACCCCCGGATCACCACAAGACCGGCAACCATCCAAAGAACCCATGTCGCCACTCATGTCCAACCTTAATCGTCTCTCAAACGCGACATCACGCCCAAACCTCCCTCCTTTACAAAACACTGGCAGCTACGCTTCACGAGCCAGCCGATCCTTCTCCAAGTCCTTCACCTACTGGTCCGGATACAGCACGCCCGTCGACGACGACGCAGACGAGCAGGCGACACCCATCGACACGACCTTCAGCAGCACGTCGGTCGACATGACGAAGGTACTCTACCCGACACTCGAGAACCACCCGCCGCCGCTCGAGCACCCGCTCCTCGTCCTCGACCTCGCTGAACTGACGTCGGTGCCGGCGAGCATCACTAACGATGAGGTGCTGAGTGCGCTCCTCCGTCGTCTCGAGCCCTGGGTTGGAGAGGACGACGATGGGGCGTATTGCCTTGTGATTCTCGCTGCCGACGACCGAGACATGCCAGGCAAGGGCAAGGCGCGGTCGCTGCCTGGTGTCGCGTGGTGGCTGTGGAACTGGCGACGGATCCCTCGAAAGTGAGTAACCGGCTGTGGCTCCTCTGACAACAGGTACCGCAAGAACCTCAAGCGACTCGTGAGCTGAACTCACACTATGACAGCTAACCCACAGTATATCGTGCACCCCTCGCACGCCACGAAGAGTAGGCTGCCCGTTTGTGCCCCAGCTGACATCCCAGCGCTCCTCCCCGTCGTCCTCCCCATGATGTCCCCGAAAGCCTACGCGAAGCTCTTCATCGTTCCCTCCCTGGCAGAGCTGACGGGGCACGGCGTCTCCCTGCGCGGCATGGACCTCTCGATCACAACTCTGCTGGAAGAAGCGGCCGCGACGCGCGACCCCCCAGCGACCCCAAGCACGATCCAATGGAGCTTCTCGGCCCTGACCTCTGCCGTGGGCGCAGCCACGTCGTATCTGCAAGGTACCACGCAAGCGAAAGCGCCATCAGAGCCCTCGGATCCGTACTGGGGGCAGGACATTGACGACATTGTGGCCGACGCGCGAGGCGTGCCACGTGTCATTGAAGAGATTGGGCGCGCGATCTACCAGGAGTGCTCCGACACTGAGGGCATCTTTCGGCGAACGGGGAACAGTCCAGTGCTCGCAGGACTACGGAGTGTGCTGAATGCGCCATTGGGACTCCAGCCCAAAGTCGACTGGGCGGTCGTGGCCGCACACGACCCCCTCCTCCCGCCGACACTGCTCAAGCGGCTGCTGTCTCATCTCGGCGCGCCGATAGTCCCCGCGTCCGTCTACCCGACCATCAAGACTGTGCGGACACCATCGGAGATCCGCACCGTGTTTCTCCCCGCCCTCTCCTCAGGTCGAGCGACACTGCTGAGCTACGTAATGCACATCGCGCACCACCTCCTCTCCTTCGAGCTATCGACACGGATGACAGCGCAGGGTCTGGCGATAACGCTGGCCCCGACGCTGATCAACGGGCCCGATCCGCGAGAGGACGCCGCGTTGTGTCTCGCACCGGGACAGTCCCTCCCCGGCCTAGGAGTGAAAGCGGACGAACAGACTCTCGTCGGCCTGCTCGAGATGTGGATCAAGAATTGGGCCGAAGTTGAGGGAGAAGCGAAGGTGGAAGTGTGTGAGTGTGGATTGAGAGGGAAAGAGACTCCGCCGTCCCCTATTGCTCTCGGGGATCAGACGAGGAGCGGCCCTGCCCACCCCGTCGCCTCATAAGAGAGGACTGACGGGGCGAGTTGGAGGCGGAATCGGTCTCTGGCATCTCTACGCGAGCGGGTGAGCACTCGGAGGCTTAGGGCGTAGCGACGTCCGCGGGGGCCCTGAACCCTGCAGAGCAGGGGACTCAGAGGCCGTCGACAGACCTCCGCTTTCCCCGCCGCCTGTACCACTTCATCAGTGATACATAATTTCGTTTCGTCGCATTTCGGTTCAGATCGCCTATAGTCAAATGTTTCTTATAGTTCGTTATATTCCCACCCCTACTTGCAGTAAGGGGGTATTATGCTTGTTGTATTTTGCTTTCAAGGCTACTGCGCCCGTGGCTACACACCTGACCAAAGCCTCAACGTAGCGTGCACACGAAGTTGAATGCTGCGAGGGTGATGGACGCTGCAGGGGGGACCCTGTTTCTCACTCAATAGCGACGATGAATTGTTCCACCGGCATGCACCTGGAGCCCGGCTAGTCCGGCCCAAGGCTGCCCTGCAGGTGGATTTGAATGTCACGCCGGGCAAAGGGACCTCTGTTGTTTGCCATCCATGTCTTCTGGGTACTGGATACTGAGCGATGCCCGCTGACCGCCGATGAGGGATGGGCGTTGTCTGCCGCGGTAGTCAGCACGTATGCGCCTAGTGGCGGTGAGGAGAAGCCCGAAGCCTGCACGCGACGCGTTGTGCCGTCATCCACCCGACCCGGACCGACCTGGACCGACCCGAAAGAATCAGAGGTATCGAGGTGGAGTAATGGAGAGTTCAGAGCGCGTCTCGAGGAGCGAGGTAAACGAGGCAACAGAGGAACAGGCGATCAGCAAGAAGAAAGATGCAGTGTACATGTCAAAATGAGATCCTACAGACCCGAGCAGTGTCCTGGGGGTTTGCAATATAGATGAGCGGCAACTATCGCCTGTTGTTAAAGTCGGAGTGAGCCGGAGACGTCGGGCGCACAGAGAGAATGTTCTCGTCGCTCGTGCCCGGACTCGGCGGACTGGGCGGGATAGCGTGTGCCGCGAGGGGCGCGTTAGCCGATGGCGGCGTCGCAAGTCCCTCCTGGCTGCCCGCGTACCCCTCTCCTCCAGCCCCACTGCCAGCTCCGCCAGCTCCGCCGGCTCCGCCGGCGCCGTGTTGTCGGGCAATCGGGGGAGTCGGAAGGGGTGGTGTGGCTCTTGCGGCACTCGGCGGCGTGGAGATCGGACTAAGGGGTGGCTGGCCCGACGTCCTGGGGGACGCAACAGCCGGCTCGAGGTATTGCTGTCCATCGACGAAATCGTCAGCCCACGTCGGGTCGTATGAGGGCGGGACCGTGTCCTCCGTCTCGACGAGGCGGCGGCTGGGCTGTCGACTCCGCGGGCGGGGGACCTGGCGCGGCGTCTTCGCCACTGCGGCGGGGATGGGGGGCGTGAGTTCCTCTGCGTTCGGGGTGTAGGACGGCCCAACGCCAGGGGAGTAGGGCGCCCCGGGCAGGGGACTGAGAGGGGGCATTTCGCCCGTGCTTTGCGTGCTGATAGGAGGGAGGTTGCTGAGGGGACTGCCCGGGATGTGGCGAGAGGAGAAGGAGGAACGGGGGAGAGCGGGGAAAGAGGCGGAATGGGATGCCACGGCCATCGCAGACGTCGCGTCTGAGCCACTGGCCGAGTAGCTGTACCCGTGTGTTCCATAGGAGGCGCCGGTGCCTTCGGGCGTGAGGGCGCGAGGCAGCGTCGCATAGCTCTGAGACTGAGTGGCCGTGTCATAGGAGGCAGACGCGGAGGACATGCCAAAGCTCCCAGTGCTGTGGAACTGAGTAAGCTGCGACATGTTCGGATGCTGGGGGTAGGGCAGTGCGTCTGCGTCCGTCTGGTCCGCGACGTCCACGATCGACGCGTCGTCGTCGAAGGGGTCTTTGGCCGAGCACTTGCGGTACAGCCACCACCCCAGCAGACCCAGGAGGATAGCACCGAGGACACCGCCAACGACGCCGCCAACGATGGCGCCGACGTTCGTACCCTTCTTCGTCTCGGGCTTGTTCTCCTCGGGAGAAGTGGAGTCGGACGGCTTCCCGTCGACATTCACGAACGTCTCGTTCAGCGAATAGGGCGTGTGCGTGCCGACTGGCTTGGGCTGGTCGCCCTCGCTGACGATCTTGACCGAGTAGAGCTGCAGGACGGCCGAGGGGTCCTTATTCCGCAGGGTGACGTTGTACGTCTGGTCGGCCTTCAGTTGGCCCTCCCACAGCGGCTGGAGGGACGCGTAGGGCCGCTTCGTGCTGCCGTCGTACTTGCGCGAGGCAGTCGACCTGTCATCGGGCCCTGGGGGTGGGGGACTGATCTCGACCTCGTAGTCACCACCGGACTTGGCGACCATGCCGTTCAAATGCATGTACGCCGCTTTGGGCGGGGTCGCGAAGCTGATCGTTCCCCCCGGCTTCGCCTCGAGCAGACTCTGCGCGCGGTCACTCCCAGGCGCAACGGTGGGGTCGCGCTGCATGCCCCTCCACTCGCCCTGGAGTTCGTAGGGCTGAGCAGGACCCGTGGTGATGCTGTCGAGAATGACGTCCTCGCCCTGCGCCGCGTTCGCGTTACATGTCCGCAGAGCGCTGTACTCGATGCGGTTGAACTCGAACGTGCCATTCAGGACTCGGATCGTGATCCGCATCCAGTCGCCCGTGGAGTGGAACGTGTCCGTCTCGAACAGGATCGCGTCTGTCAGTCCTTGCGGGAACACGGTCGTTGTCGCGTGCGCGTTCGGGTCGGGCTTCAGATGCTCCAGCTTCATCGTCAATGTTGAGCCGGGGGACGCAGTGCCGTTCAGCTTGGCCCCGTTGCCGACGAAGGCGTACTGGAACTGGGCACCGGAGTGGGACGTCTTGATCCGGGGGTACTGGAGGTAGCCGTTCGAGGTCGCCTCGCCCTCGCGGGCTGACCACTCCCAGCCCTCATCGAAGGAGGGCTCGTAGTGGATCTGAGGACTGGACATTGGCAGTCCGACAAGAGGGACGGAACATTGTGTTCCCGCCTCGGGCGCGCCGGCTTGGATCGTGTCGGCTGCGGCAATGAGGAGGGCGGCGCTGAGCGCGCCCAGGGTGGCTGTAAGCCTCATGGCGTAGGGCTTAAACAGTCAGAATAAGGGTCGGGAGGAGTGAGAAAGTCGGACAGGTAAGGACGTCGTTCGAGAATGATTGTTGGATGGGAAGGGGAGAGGAGAGGAGATCAGAGGTCGGGTCAAAGGAAGGGGTGCAGAAGAAGGTGGGGCAAGTTGAAGAAGTCGAAGGGAAGCGAGAGAGGTCGTCGTCGAAGAGATCAAGAGGCGAGGTCGAGCGTCGCCGAAGTGTCGAAGGTATTCGCAAGAAGCGCAACGTCGGTGAAGGTCGAGGCCGACTTTTGCCTGCCAGAGGAGGGCGGTCGAGCGCGACAGTTCTGTTCTCCGCCAGGGAGGAGGGAAGGGGTGTGGTAATGAGCGAATGTGAAGTGGTGACGAGCAAACAGAAGGAATGAGCAGTAGCTGCAGTCACTCGAGAGCACGAGCGAGCAGGAGCGGTGAGAGCCCCCTCATTCCTTGGAGGTGATGTTCGCCTCCCCTGTTCCCCCAACGGACCCCGCCTAGCCCATGGTCCACGGCTTCCGGGCTACGGGGTAACGGGGATGCGTTCAGTTGGGTTGACTTTGACCGCTCTTGAGCTCTGGACTTGGTGCCAGACGCGGTTGTCGCAGGGTGCAGGGCTCACTCAGGGGGCACAGGATCAGCTCAGGACACTAGAAACAAGGCACCAAACTCTAGTTCTCGTAAAGCCTCTTTCACTCGAGCGGCCTGCTCTTGCCCTCCATTCCCTCTCTCCCTTTCCCCCCCCTCTCCTATTGAGCTCACGACGTGCTGCGTGCGTCTGCCTTCCCCGTCTGTGCACATCGGCACACACCACGAGGAAACTACGCTCGCGGCAGCATTGGCTCCCGCAAAGCCGCGCAAAGCTTCCACTACCCACGCCTGCTTTAAGCAGCAAGGACGTCGATCCCGGCCCACCGAGCCCACCGAGTTTCTCTCGTGATGCTCGCGACGGGCCAGCGGAGTCTCACGGGTCTGTGGATTGTCGGCATCGGAAGCAGCCTTTTGCTGCTTAATGTGACGGCAGGCCTCGTTCCGCGACGACAAGAGCCCTTTTGCTTCCAGAACCTCGACTGGAGTACCCTCTGAACTCTGATGACGTTCAGAGAACAAGTGAATGGGCCTCAAGGGCGGGCGTGCGATTCATAGACCCAAGTCGCTGAATGAAATGTCGGAGCGAGAACGCCTCGAATACGCATTCAGCCAAGGCCGGGACGGGAGCGTACCCTATGTATTCACCTCTCACGGCCAACGGTGACTTTCTTCGCACCTCTGGACCTCTGTTCTGATTCTGTTCTGAGAACGACCTGTTTCACTGCACGAGGCTTGCAGGCGCAGGCACAGTGCTGCAGGCGCAGGCACAGTGCGAACAGGTACGGAGTGCTCCATCCAGCGAGCATGTTTGCCAGCCTGCGATCCAACCAGCAGCAGACTTTCAAGGAGAGTTCTGGAGTAGAAGTAGGGGAAAGGAAACGTACGAAGCCCTCCTTTCTCCTTTCTCTGTTCCAGCATGTAGGCTGCAGAGACAGAGACAGCTCCGTGACAACGCCCGACCCGGCGGCGTGCCTGGTGACTCTTTTCTCTTTGTCCTCGTTTTGGCCCAGCGTGGGTCGAAGCCCTCGCAACCCCTCAAGCGCGACTGGGTTCGAGCTTGAATGTTACCGGGAGTGTGAAAGTGTCAGGAATAGAACGAGGGCCTAGAGTTCAGGCAGAGCTGGCAGAGTTCAATCTCGCGCTGGGGCGTGCCAACCTTCCAAACCTCCTGGCTCATCTCCGCATGTCCAGAAGACAGTCACATCTCCTGTTGTTGGTTGTTCGCTCGGCGGCGCCCTCGGTGAGTTCTTGATGCAATTGAGCGCCATCACACCACGCGCGCTCGCCGGTGGCTGCGGTCACAGGGCTTGATCGAAGGCACAGATGACAGCCCTGCGTCATATCGGTCACAACTCCGATCAGCGTGACAAAGTGAAGTGTGCAAGTATGCATCGTCCATATCCCAAAGGTCCTAGTGATAATGTTTTGTACAGGTTCCTAATCTACATGCGCCCTTCGTTGCGCTAATACCGTCCCAGCGGGCTTTCCGTGTGCGGCTGGTGCGACTGATGGTTTGGCTGCACGTTGGGTTCGACGTGAGCCATGCCAGCGACATACTGGCTGCTGGGCCTGTACTCTGGCAGCGCGGCAGATTGCGGCCTAGGGAGCGCAACGAGACGGCCCGCGTCCTGCTCCTGTGTCACCGGCAGGGCGCGCGCAGCCGGCGGCGGACGACTCGGCTCGCCCTTCCGCGGCTCGTCGAATTCGTCGTGTTCCTCCGCATCCTCCCACTCTCCCTCCATGTAACTGTCGCGAGCTTGGAAGTAGTCGTCCAAATCGTTGATCTGCGCGCGGGGGATGTCGGTCGAGGGATGCTCGGGGCTACTGGGAGCTTGAGAGTGAGGGTAGAAGGGCGATTCGTGGGGCGCTCCATACGGCGAGTCTTGGGAGAAGGTTCCGGGTGTCTCGGCCGGCGAGAAGGGCGACTGCAGCGGGGTCGCGAAGACTTGAGAGCCGTGTGTTGTCGAGGGTGATGCCGGGCCAGCGTAAGCCGCAGCCGGAGGCGCGAAGGCAGGCAGTTCACCCAGAGCCATCGCCGAGGTCGTGCTCTCCGGCGCCGGTCGGTGGTGAGCCCTGGACGCGTAAGAGGGGTAGACCTGCGCAATCTGACCATGGGTGAGGTCGACAACGGATCCGTCATTCATGTGTGTCATCTTGTCGGACGACTTCCTCCTCCTCCAGAGGCAGAACCAGAGCAGGGCTCCAACGAGCGCCAGGCCACAGACCACACCAACGACAACACCAGCAATGACGCCAGCGTTGCTTCCCTTTCCATCGTTTGCGGACAGGACGAACTCGACGTTCTTCAGCAGGAGCGAGTCCGCCCCACCTGAGCCGTGGATGCCGGTCAGGTTGAAGGTGTACTGCGTCCCCGGGTCGAGGGGTGTTACGAACATGGTCGCCGGGCCCGTGAAGGGCGAGTACGAGTCGAGAAGAGGCTTCTCCTCCATGCCGTCGGGGCGGGGGTTCATCTGAACAACGAACTGAGAACAGTTCCAGCACGAGATACCCCGGATCGTAACGAGGGAGGCATACTGGGGCGTGGTGAACGAGACCCAGCCCAGGTTGGGCACAGACGCGACAGAGCTGTCGTTGTGCGCTGGGGTTAGTTCTCTCCTGCCAGCTTACACTGCGCTCGCGCTCAACTCACTGGCAATGCCGACGTTTCCACTCTGCTCAAAGAAGCTTGTGAGCTGGTCGCCGTTCCCAATGAACGTCTCAGTCCGCTGGGTAGCGGCCTCGACGCTCTTCTGTGAAACGTTGACGAGTGTGTCGAAGCTGAAACCAACAACGGCGTAGTTCTTGCATTGGGGCTGGATACGGGCCTGGTAGAACGCGAACGGCTGCTGCTGACTCGTCTGCAGGTTGCCCATGTCGCCCTTCTTGAAGGTGTATTTGTCGCTGGCGTCGCCGACGGTCGCAACAACGTCGCACTCCGCGTTGTCGGGGGAGGTGCCCTCGACGGAGATGCGGGTCCCGGAGACGGGCACGCGCACCTCGCCTCCGTTGGGAGAGAGGGCGAAGCGCGTCTTGTCGCTCCACTCCTGCCCGGGCTCGTAGGTGCCCCACTGCAGCCCGTCGTAGGTCAGGTTCCAACCGCCGCGCTCCGAGTCGCCCCACCGCCCACGCCCGGGGTTGTACATCAGCATCGGGTCGGAGGGGAGGAGCGAGATCGTATGCGGCACGCTGTTGAGCGCGGCCGCGGTGCCGGCGAGCGCGAGCGCGACGGCGAGGGGGGCTGGCGGCTTCATCTGGCCATGCGTCGTTCGTCGTCGGAATGTAAATGAGCAAGATGCGAATGTCAAAGTTGTCCAGAGTCAAGATTCAACATCTGCCCACAAGGTGACAGACGTAACCATTCTCAGCACGCTCGTCCTTGGCAACTCCCGGCAGTCGAGACCCTCCAGACCCTCCCTTCGGGCCATTCACGGCCAGGCCCTGGACCGGATCCCCATGGATCTACCTGCACGGCCTAGGGCGGTTGGGACCGTTGCGCCGCCGGGCCATACTCATGAGAGGGCATCGACCGAAGCCCGTCTGCCATAGCCCGTCCCATGCAGGACAGGGAGGGAGGTGCGCGACCGCGAGACAGCGCGAAGAGCTCGCGAACCTAAACCCTGTTTGAATGCACTAAATGCGTTTGCAGGATTTTGATACCGACTGAGAGCCTCTGTGGGCCCTCCGCCGGGGTAGACGGAGGATTACACCAGTTTCACGACATTGGAACACCCCGTCAGGTCGGGTTTGCTGTTCCTGCTGAGATGAGGAACCGAGGCCATACGACTTCCTGTTCTTCGTCTGTTGCTCGTCCCTCTCTCCGAGGGAAGAGGGTGAGGGTGCCAGAGGGATGAGACAAGAGGCGGGGTGGCGCCAGCGTCCCGCGGTTGGCGTGGCCAGGGTTCCACTCAAGTGACTAAGGACGACACGCGCGATGGGCACGCTCGAGAAACCAAGGTGACATTTTACATGGACGTCCCGTGTCGAGGCCCTTTCCTCGATGCCTGAGGCCGTCACCCCCTGATGCCTGTCTCGTCATCGGGTCCTGCATTCCCTGACAAGGCGAGCCCCCTCATGACATCTGTCCGCACGTGATGAAGATGAAACGACCTTTTGGGAGTTCCAGTTTGGTCAATCCACGTCACCGCTCAGTAGCATCGCCTCGACCAGTGTGCATAGCCTGCTTGTCCATGAGCACAGCTCGCTCCAGACGGCATTCATTCACCGCACCGGTTCCTTATCAGCATTCATTCCAGGCGGATATCGGTCCAGCTCTTGTCCAGACCTTCCTCGTTAGCCGCGGCGTGCGCTAGGCCACCGTCCAATTCAACACTCGTGGGCAGTTCGCGTCTAGACTGTCCGATACAACATACCAAGAATAATCATGTCACCGAAACGTCTAGAGCGATTCAATCTGCCTTGTTTGTGCATCGCAGATGGCATGGAAGTACCTCAACAGTATCCAATTCCAAACACGCAAGCACAGCCGAAACACGCTAGATCTGAGGAAAGGCGATGCGCGATACCACAGGAGCGCGGATCACCTGCGCCCCCGTCCATCGGGGCGGGGCACGAGCGGGGCGCCATCACGTCAGCCGTCCATCTCCATCTCATCCGCAGTCTCCAGAAGACTGTTTACCAGTCCGCAACGCACAGTATTGAAAGTCAGCATAGCGCAGAGTCAAAAAGACGTGCTCGCACGCTGAGTCGAACAGCGGTCAGCCCGGATCGGGGTGCAAACTTAACCACAACGGACGGTGATAACCACCTACACTATACGAGCCGTAGACATCGCTGGGAGGGGCGCAGCCGGCGTCGGAGTTCCGTCGCTCCACCCTCTTCCATCCGCTGAACCCTGTAGCGAACGGTGGTGGCCACCTAAAAGGTCTGAGCGTTGTGCGACGTGGATTTGCGTGGGTCGGAAGCTGCTGTTGATTGTAGAGAAGGACTCAGTGTGTGATCGGCCTGTGTGGCCTGTGCGGCTGTGTGGATACGGCCATGACCGAGACGTTGTGGCTGTTGAGGTTGTGTCTCGGCATTGGTCTGCGACTGGAATCCGTCGTGATTGTCATACATACATGAAATGTCCCGAGAGTCATACTACGTAACGAAAGAGTGTGTTCTACTGCTGGCTCGCCCTCTTGATCTCCTTCTCGAGTCTCTCCAGCGTGTTCCCGTTCTCCTCACTGAGCCTCACATCAGGGAGGTTCGCCTTGCTCCTGCTAAACCCAGCGAGGGCAATACGGCTGGACACACTCCTCATGAAGTTGTTCCCGGGTGCGCGGGGACCCTGGGGCGGGTGCGGCCTCGTCGGACTCGTCGGGGATCGAGGGGAGCGCGCGCGGCCAAGAGCACTAGGTCCGGGCCCGTTCGCGTTGGGCGCCATTCGAAGCGGGTTGATCTTGAAACTGGTGCGTGAGAGATTGAAACTGGACAGATTGGAGAAACTGCTCGCTGCCTCTGTCGACGGACGGCCCGTGTCATCACGCCTGAGCATAGCTAGCGCGGGTCCCTGGCCAGAGTCAAGCGACGTACGCGCGAAGGTGGAGCGAGAAGCATCGAAGCTGTTCTTCGGCAGGGTGGAAATCTCGCTCTCGCTCCTGTTCGCGTATGCGTCAAAGGCTGGCGGATTGAAGGCAGGCAGAGGGCTCAGTGGCGGAGGGGGCGGGACGGGGGAGTCGGGCGTCGACGGTGTGCCCGGCACTCGAGGGGAGGGCGGGACGGAGCCAGCATGAGAGCCAAGCCCCGGCGCATTAGGAGGCGTGATGAAGCTCCAGCTCGAGTTTGAGAACTTGGAGAAAGCGGCACGTTTCGCGGACTGTGGCGGAACCATGTCGAGGACGTCCCAACTGGACCAGCTCAGATGAGTGAGGGCTGTCTGCTTACTGGCGCGCTGCTCCTTCTTTGGGTCACGGACGCTGAGGACGTCACGAGACTTGCTGCCCCGACTACCCAGAGAGAGGAGTGACCACGACGTGGCGCTGAACTTGCTCCGCTTTGAGCTGGACGGCCCAGGGTCGGGGTACGGGCTCGGCTCGACGAGTGCTTCGCTTGGACCAGCAGCAAGGGAGCCGGTGGCAGTCGACGCGCCCAGCGAAGCGATACCGTTCAGGCGCGTCGCGGTTCCAGTTGCGATGGGGGAGAGCTGGGGCGGCGCACTGCTCAGACGGGCGCGCTTCTCTGCAATCGTCGGCTTGCGCGACAATCGGGACCACCAACCGCCGTTGGGCTTGCCGTACCCTACGGCGGGGACGGTGGGGGGTGACACGGCGCCGTCGTTGTAAGGCACATTCCGCTTCAGGGGCTTCTCGTGCCCCTCTTCCGTGGTCACGATGAAGGACGGACGATTCTTCTGCCGACGACGGCAGCAGCACCACAGCAGTAGACCCAGGAGGGCGAGTCCGACCACGCCACCTACGACACCACCAACAATGGCGCCAACGTGGTTAGACCCTTTGCTTGGCTGGGCCGCGGCGACGCCGTCGCTTTCGCCATCGTCTGTGCTCCCAGTTGCGTTGGCAGGAGCGTAGCTTGGCAGGTCGCTGTGGCGTCAGCCGGTCTCCAAAAGTAGATTACTCACAGAGTGGAGGAAAGGAACTGGGCGCTCGTAAAGCCAAGCACCTGCCCGTCCTCAGCAGCACTGCGGAGCACGACATTGTACTGCAACGCCGGGTCCAGCGCCGCCTCGTACAGAACACCGTCCTTGCCGGTGCACAGCGGTCGGTATCGTGCATTCGGCACCCCGCTGCCGACAGCGGTAACGCCAACATCGTACGGCGCACAGTTCTGATCAAAGTGTCCGTTCAAACGCATAAAGCTTGCATTCAGCGGCGTGCGAAGCGACAGGCTGCCAGATCCAAAGACCGAGGAAGTGTATCGCGGCTCGGCGTCGCCGTCTGCCAGTCAGCGTCAAGAAAAAGGGAGGGGGCATACTGGAAGTGAGATTCTTCGCCTCCCAGGGTCCGTAAAACTGCAGCTCCTTGCCGCCATTAAGACTACCGTTGCCCCACCAAACCGCCGGGAGGGTGAGGAGCGGCGCCTCCTCTGCCATGTTCGCGGAGATGTTCACGCGGTGTGTGACCTGCACCTGCTCGATCGCCACGGCCCCCGAGCCAAGCTGCACAGTCACGTTCTTCCACTCGGCATCGGTGCTGTTGTCCGAGTACAGCACCCCGCCCGCCGAGGCATTGAAGGCATAGCGCTGGTTGGCGATCTCTCTCGTCCTGTTCGCATGTGAAGCGTTGGCATCATGATGATGTGAGTCCCAGTCCGGCGAGCGGCGCGGGTCCCGCTCCGCCTCAGTGAAGCCAAGCACCGAGACGACGAGCTCGCCGACCCCGGAGCCGAGAACGCTAAAGCCGGAGCCGTAGAAGGCGAAACTGGCCGTTGCGTTTGTGGCGTTCGTGCTAGCCATAAACGGCGCGACGGAGGTGGCGGGCGTGGACGAGTTGGTGGCGGAGGTGTTGGAGAGCGTCCACGCTGAAACTGCCGACGCCGGTGAGAACAGCAGCACGCCGTCTCCTGGCGTCAGCGTCGCGGGGTAGCTGTGCTCGCGCTGGTCCTGCGCGGCGACGCCCGCCAGGCCAGTGGCGGCTACGAGCCAGGCAGACAAGCGCAGACGCATCGTGGGCAAAGCCTAGCGACTATCGAGTCGAAATCGTGAGGGGCTGATTCCGGGGAACAGAGTGTGAGTGTCTGAGTCGTTGCGCGTCGCGAGTGATAGAAAACGGAGCAACATCGAGATGCACGTCGCATTGCAGTTCATGCCGTCGTGCGCAGCTCGCAACACCGTGGGCACGGGACACAACAAAGTCCACGAGGGCTCAGTCCGGGTTCGGCCTGTTGCCAAGGTAGCTGGGTGCTCTGTGCGGATAAGCTCTGGCTAGCTGGACTAGTTGGGCTAGTTCAGCTGGCTCTGGGCTTGCTGCAGAGCTTCTCTCTCCGCATTCGCTCACTCTGAAGCACAAGGGCTGACCGCTGAGAATCGAAAGAGAGCACGAAGAGGGGAGTGCGTACCTCGTGCCTGGCAACTGGCGTAATGTAACACGGTCGACTGTACCCGCAGTTGCCGCATACCGAGGACGAGTAAGGATTGGGGGGCTCATGTCGGGGTCGAATTAAGCTTGTACGCGGGCAGAGTTTATTCACTTCTCTTTCTGCTTACTTTGGACCGCAGACCGCGGGCGGGCACACTCGCTCGCGACTCGACTCGACCGGCTGACCCACGCGAGGAAGGGAGAGGGTTCATGCGCAGGCTGCCAGCCATGTTTCGCATTCGGCTCGTGCTGATATCGAACATGCCGCGATGTCTTGCCTTTGTCTCGCACCGCAGTCTCGCGATATCACTACTAGACAGCGTTCTAGTGTCAGTATCAGCGACGCAGTCACAGCGATGATGAGACCTGTAAAGCCGCGAAGCCGGACTTCGAAAGCAGAACCGCAGGACCATAACCCCGGGACACAAAGGTGCAGACTCCGAGCTCTAACGTAAGGGGATCCCAGGACGGCTACTATCTTATCCTGGCCAGCAGAGTGTAGGAAGTGTAGCAGGAGTACCCGAGCGAGGAACCCGCGAACGTGACAGGAGGCCAGGAGGTCCGTATCAGGAGCCACTAATCTGCCAGCCGTGAGTGACCCCGTTTTGGCCATGTTGGTGGATTGCCATTGGGCAGCTGCCACTGGCCAGTGCGCGGAATCGGGTCTCGGGTCGGCTCAGCATGTGTGTGCGTGCGACAGTCTCGGACCGGTATGCATACGCTCACGCTTACGCTCATGCTCGTGCGTGCGACGCCGCGACGCCGAGCTTGACTCCTTGCTTCAGAGACTGGTCCGCTTCCGACATATCGTGAAAGATGGAGCACGCTCTGGCACGTACTCGCCAGGCCACGCGGATGACTTGGTCGAGCTACCTCCCACAATGCGGCGCTGCTCGCCCGATGGAAACAGCCAAGACGATGATGCATGGTATGAGTGGGGCTATGCTGTACACTGCTTGCCCGATCTGATGGTGCTCAAGAGCCGCTCTAGTTGTCGTCCTCAGCTCCGTCCTCCTCGTCCATCTCCTCAATCTCGTCCCTGTCGACCTCGACCGTGTGCGGCCTCTCTCCCCCAGTCTGGGCAGCATGCAGTCCCTCCCTCCTCGCATAGGCCGCAACATGTCTGAACCGATACGTATCCGGAATGCGTCCAGCCAGTTCCTCAGCCACCTCCCTCTGTCTGAGCTTCAGCAATCCCCGCAGCGTATCCGAGTACACGACGGGCGGGACCCATTTCTCGACAATGCCCCACTGATGCAGTGCTTCGGGGACGCCCGTCCCATCCTTGCGTCCAAGGGAGGCTAACATGACGCGTGCGCGAATCTGGTTCTGCTCCACGTGCGCAGGAAGCAGAGCGAACACCTCCTCCAGCAACTGATGCCGGTCGGCAGCGCTCAGGTCGCTCCGCGCCACAGCGAGCTGCACCACGCTCCAAGCCAAAACGACGAGGGACGCGTTCGTGCTCTCGTCTCTCGGAAAGTGCGATTTCAGAATATGCGTCGCGGCCGCCAACGCTTGGGGGGACACGCCCCGCCCCCCATTGCCCGTCAGGCCGCAGAGGAAGCTGTACCACCACCTAGCGGGGACGGTGGGCGCGACGTCTTGCTTGCTCGCGAGCGCATCCGTGGTGCCTCGTATATCCCACCCGCTCCTGAGCAACAGGTCGAGGATCCGTCCCCAGTCCGCACCGACGACGTGCGCGTCCCCGATCCGACCCAGGACCTGCGTCAGCAGCTTGCGCTTCACGTCGTCGCCTGCTTTGGCATGCAGCACGCCCAGTGCAAAGGGGCGGTGCACGCTCGATGGGCGTCCAGTCGGTCGGGGCACTTCGCTCAACAGACGCTCCGCATCCGATATACGGCCAGCGCGGCAGTAGGCATTGAACACGTGCCCGGCGAGCCTGCTGCGCCAGTCGGGCGTATCCTCCCCACGGCCCACGAGGGCAATAATGGCGCGCCGGAACAACTTTTCGGATTCGGCAGGCTTGCCCAGGTTCGTGAGGCTTTCGAGCCGGTTGTCCAGACTCTCCAGAGACATGTCTTCGCCGCGAGCCACGATGGCGGCCCAGTACTCGGCGACCTTCCGCTCGGCCTTTTGCTGCAGGATCTTCTTCGACCGTGTCGAGGCGAGGCTCGACAGACTCCTGAGGGCGACGCCGTACCCGCCCGTCGGGATGCGGGGGTACCGCGCCGCCATGTCCACCTCAATGAGGTGGATGACGCGGTCCACGTCCTTGAAGCTGGCGTACGCGTCGATGAGCGCGTCCCACACGTCCATGCCGAGCGGGACAAAGTTGTAGTTTGCGCTCCTGTTCGCCGAATCCACTGGCAAAATGAACCGATCAGGCCCAAGCGAGGCACGCATGAGCGACTCGTAGATCCAGTCCACCTTGGTCCTGTCCCCCTGTCTGGCGAGGGCGCGGATACGCGTCACAAGGGCTTTGGAGTGGTAGCACTGGATCGCGAGCGTGACCTTGTCGATGTTGCCCAGGAAGAGGTGCCAGGTATCCTCCCCTGCGCCGCGGTTCGAGCGCGAATTGAGCTGGTACCGGATCGCGGCGAGGTCGAGGCGGTCCCGGCCCACGAGGCGCGCATCGAACGCAGAGTCCATCAGCGATATCAAGGCTGAATGGTCGAATTGACCCAGCATCGTCTGAGCCGCGACGTAGCCTAGCATCAGGGGGATGAGCCCTTCTCCAGTCAGGCGGGACGCCAGTCTCTCTTCGCGATACCAGCTCGTGAGCCCCTTGGGGTCCTTCCCCTGGTGCGCAAAGAGACGTTCCTTGAACCGGCCATAAGCCGAGACTACGTCGTGCGGCCGCCCAGCACCGATCAACTCAAGCTGGAGCGCGTTGAACCCCCGCCATTGGTCGTGCACCGCAGCCTCGACCGTCATGTGCAGCAGTGTCTCGAGACGCTCCGGGTCGTGTGCTGCCCAGCGGCCCAAATCGAGAGAACGGCGGGACAGCACGTCGACGACGAAGCGAGAGATCGCACCGTATGTCTCGGGGTGCAGGTCGCGGAACGTGTCGGTCGCGACGAGGAAGTCGTTCCAGATCCGGAGGGATTGTTCCAGCTCCCCGGCCGAGAGGTAGCGGACGAGGTCGTCCTCTCGCGCTTTCGAGTTTGAGAGAGCTGCAGGCGGAAGGGCGGATATGACCACCTCGGCAGGTTTCACGACCGGTGCTGGAGAGGTCGAGCGCGCCTTCTGGCTCTTCGCCGGGCTGCGCTTTGGTTTGGCCTGGGCCGGGGCAGGGGCTGACGCCCGGTGCGCACCCCTCACGGTCGTCACGCCTAGCGCGGCTGATGGCCGGACGAGCTGTCGAAAGGCGAGCGTCACCGGACCCGGACCGCCCAGCTGCGCGAGGTGGGCGAGCATCTCGGTGTCGCTTGGGAATGGTCGCGCGAGAGACCGGGCTGGTAGCGATCGAAGCGAAAAGAGTGAGTGGTCAACCTCCACCTCCTGATCTTCGGAAATCGCGCGACTTGTCCTCCAGCCGAAGGAAGGGAGCGGAGGCAGATTCGCGTGCACGAGGTAACAGCACGTGGTGATGACGTCATCAACATACGTCTGCTTTCGTGAGAGGTAAGTTGAACGTCTCTCACGACAGGGGTGGGTAGCAGACCGAGACAGATAGCGAGCACACCGAGCAACATGCTACTGATGCCGCGGGCTGTCGGCAAGATAGCGAAGATTACATCTCCTGCCAGCGCACTTATCGCAGCAGGTCTATAATTGCGTTGAAGAGTCCATGTCCGTGGCCGTTCATTGCTGGAGAACTAGGGCAAGCTCCATCACTGGCAGCTTACTAGTAGACCACAACATCGCACTCGAGTCGAGTAGTCTAATGGCGCCCTCCCGCCCCGGGGCTCTTCGACCACTCAGGCGGCGGCGGCGCCTTATCCGTCGGCTCGCGATCGACAGCATCCTCACGATGCGTGCGCAGCGTTGGATCCTTCGAGAAGTGCCGCGCGCCAATGTAGATCCCCAGCAGGAGCGCAAAGCTCACCGCCGTGATAAGGGGGAGGACGTCCTTGGGGAGTTTGGAGCCGGCCTCGCGGTCGCTGACGCCGCCGACTGAGCGGCGGGAGAGCTGGGTCGAGGGGAGACGAGGAGTGAGCGGGGCAGCGAGAGGTGTGGTGCGCAGGATGGGGCGCGCTTGGGGACGCATCGAGCGGAGACCGGTGCGGAACAGCATGTCGCTTCGCTTTGTCTGCTTTTGTGTTTCCAGGTAAAGTAGGCGAGGGAGGATTTGAGGTTGAGCAGCTGCTTTGTTGTGATTTGTGAGTAGTTAGAATTGGATCAACGACGCGCTCCACTTATACCGAGACACCGGCGCCCAGGACTGGTAGCACGTTCCCAGCTGCAGATAGCCCGAATCGCGCTGTGCGTTGTGGTATGGCGGAGTCTCTCAGTGGCTATGACGACACCACACTCGCCATTGAGGTCCGGCTGACGACATACCGGACGCGTCGTGAGAACCGCCGCGAGTCAGAGCCAGATATAGCAGGCGCCGTCCATAGTACAGAGGTTTATGTAAGACGATCAGATATGCCCGTCAGAATGGAGTGCAAACGCGTTTATTCGACGCGTCTCTGGAGAACCGGCTCGGTCAGCGATGTCGAGACAGAGATGCCAGCTTGCTAGAGCTTGCGCTTGCTGAGATTGCATCGTTAAGTAGGCTGGGCTCGACTCGTTCTTTTGTAGGCGGTCAAAATGTCCATTCATCCCCTGAACGGCTTCAATCGCTTCGACAACGTAGCCCTCTCGAATCCCCTCAGCTCTCGGCCCCGTCGTAGATGTCGTCAGAGGCGCGTGCTCTCGACGGCGATCCCGTTCCAACGCACACGGTGCAAGACGCCGAGATCGAGGTCGTAGCCCAGAGACCCGGATTGGAGGTCTCGCTCTACCCTACCCAACCCCTCATTCCCCCACGCCTCACAGGGTCGCAAGTTTTACGCATGGCCGCCTCTATCGCTTCTGCGCAGATGCGCACGATGCCGGCGAGAACATGGCGTCGCAATCAAGCCCGGGTCGGCGGGCCGGGTCCCACGGTCTTGTCCGAAGAGGGGCTTTATTGTGATTCGTCCTAGATCGCCTACAGTTGGAAATTCGCCGTACTCTTAATCGAGCCGGCGGCATGTCTCCTACCCCGCGTTGTGTTTATCTGACCTAGCCCATCCCTCGGTCCATGCGGCCATGTTTGTAGTGGGCTACCGGCTGCATGGCTGCATAGGTGAGAGCACGTAGACCTGGGGTCGGAAGTGTGAATCCCGAGCAGGGTGAGCGCGCGCGCGCTTTCGCACGCATTCCGCAAAGATGGTCAGCTGACCTAGTAAGGACGCGCCAGACGTGGCTCGTGTCGTGGCTGGATCGCGAATTGAGTGTTCGTGGGTGGCGACGCTCCCCTTGCAGCAATTGACGCCAGCGCAAAGCTTCGTGCATGCACAGCACAGCCGTGCATGCACGGTGGGCAAGCTAACCGTCCTGGTGCGTAGGCCTCGCAGGCTTATCCATGCGCCCTCACGTTCACTGCCGCCCCCGGAATCTCCTCAGTGTTAGCCAGCTGCGGCCATGCGACTCTACCTCACCCTCCCAGGCTGTGTGTGTCTCAGCCTGGTGTGCCCAGCGTGATGCGTATATAAACCCACAACCTCACTGCCCCATTGCCCTTCTGTCAACTCCACTTCACTGACACCGCGCCAGGCCAAGACCCAACACGACAACATCATGATTTCCCGCGTCGGTCTCCGTGCTGTCCCCCGCGCCAACGTCGTTGCGCGCCGCTTCAACTCGACCAAGACTCCCGCGAAGCAGGGCGGCTTCGCCGAGTTTGGACCCTTCCTCAAGCGTGAGTACGCAGGAGCGCGACAGCGCTCCACCCCCTCCTTGCATCATCCTCGTCGACTTCCCTCCTCTCGACTCCCGCCTTGTGTCCTATAGCCAATCTTGGCCTCGAGGTCCAATGTGGGAACGGGTGATGCACGCGGACTGTCGTGGCGACCGCCCGCTACCATCCTCAGCTAGTGTGCTCGCATCCATGGCTTGCCGCCGTCATCGTGACTCACACTCACACTCGCAATCACGGCTCCCTTCAGCCGCCGCTCGTACATCGCTGACATCCAGGCGTCCCCGTCGATGTCATCCCCCTCCTCGCCGCCGTGTCCTTTGGCTGCGGCCTCGGCGTCTACTACGGTCTGAAGCAGTTCTGGGTCGACCACACCCTGCGTCTGAAGCGTACCGGCTAGACGAACACGCCGCTCGGCGTGGGCGTCTCGTATGTAGCGAGCGTTGCGCGATCGTGCATCGTGAGCTGAGTCACCTCAACACTAAGCAGTAGAACAACATAAGTCGGCCACACCCTTGGGCCAGTAGACACGTACCCCTAGTCAATGGGAATGCATGGATTGTCAGAAGCCTCCACCTCGCCACCACTTCTGTCTAACCCCACACTCAGCCTTGCGCCAGCGGACATCAGTGCCGCGCCCCAGTCCAACAGCGGTGCAGCGGTGGTCGAGGCTACCATGTGATGCAATCGCCGCACTGACCCTTCAAGTGAGTTACTTAGTAACGCCTGCTTCGTGCTTCGGAGGTGGCCGACGACCGACCCAGACCTCTGAAGACAACTGACAGACAGGCATGAACAAGGGATCTGACGACATCTGCCGGTACTTCGTGCTGATGCCAGTTCCGTGTCGACAAGTCATCCTAGAAAGCCCGCACAGACAGGCTCAAAGGAGTGGAACGATGAACAAAGTGACACGCCCTGACGAAAGGACTGGATCATGGGTCGAGGGGTGATTCGTCGTAGATAACGAAGTGCTCTGATCGACAAGTCTTCTCCACATCCCAACTCAACTCCCACACGCCAACACGCGAGCTGCACGCGGCCAACTCGACGAACGAGATCACTCCTCGCATTGGCTTTTCCACTCGGATCTGAGCTGGGAGCCTGCGACATGGCAACCCGGCTTATGGAAACTCGCCATCCCGGTCCTGGAATGTGTGCTTGTTTCACTCCCGGCCCGCTCTTCGATCGCGCTCTTTGCTTGTCGCCAGGTCGTCGGCAGGAGGCAGCATAGGGACTCATGAACCACCCCCCATCCTCGTGTCAGCGGCATGCAGGGCACCGACTTGAGCCTAGGGCCTCATCTTTCCCGTCAACTCTGGTTCTTCGACACTGTTGGCTCAGCGAGCTCCCGAACTCGGCGCGAAGACGGAGTCTCGATACCCGGTGAACTCTCCGTGGTCCTTCTGAACCCTCCTCGCCTCCAGTTTCTGTCCTCTGTCCGGGAGCCTCTGAAGTGAGGAGGTGAGGAGGTGAGGCGGTGGGGTAGTTGGCAATGGGTGCAAGCGGGACCATGACGTCCCGTCGCCCACGTTGCAGCGACTCGCGACGTCCGTCCCGCCCCTGTCAACCACTAACGTCTTGGACTGGCACTGGCTTCGGCACAAGTGCAGAGCAAGAGCAGCGCCTCGCGTCCCGTTGACCCAGGTTGGCGAGTTCGGAGTCACTGCTGCCCCTGTCGTTTCGGAGCTTTGGATGTGCGTGCCTCGGCGAAGAAGACGTGGACCACGTGCCTGTGCCGTGTTCTTCCGTTTATCAATGCGTCTTGGCATCGCTGTGACAGGTGATCGGTGGTGTGGTGGGGTGTGCATCAACGAGGGAATGACGGAAGAGAGGGCTCGGGACGACGATGAGGTAAGGCGGGGTGTGGAAGATCACGTTCAATTGACTTCCGAACGTTCATCAAGCGAGAGATCATCCCATCTCCCGCAGAGCAATGTGTTGCTCTGACTCTAGAGCATACCAGAGCGAAGGTAGATACATGCAACAAAGCTTGAGAGATGCTGGGAGCGACGGAAGCTCTGTGCCTCGTCTCTCGAAGTCGAACGGAGGCCGCGGCGGAGGAGCCTCGGCGCCGCGCTGTCTCACCACCTTCCCCCTTCCCCGACCGTCAGGCCACGCCAACCTTATGCCCAGCCCGGGGCATTAGCCCTCCAGCCTTCGGTTTCCGCTCCATTCCCTCCCCTCCCCTCCCATGTCTAACGTGCTGCTTCGGACCCTATCCTCTTCCCCTTCTCCTCCTCCCGCGCCTCCTGGGTCTGCAATGTTGACTTCCCCCTCCAGAGCGAGGGGCGTGGACCTCGCAAGTATGGACCGAAGCTTCTTCTGACCAACATGAGTGTTCTTTTCCCTCCTAACCATCAACATCAGCCTCAGCAGCAATGGCACCGACGGCGCTGCTCCTCTCGGCGCTCCTGGCGTCGGCGAGCGCCTCCCCACTCTTGGCTCGGAACGAATACTACGGCGCCGCGTACGGCCTGACCCCGCCTCTATCGAAGCGCGACGACGGCGAGTCCGCCTGGCACTACGCGGGGTGCTACGTTGAATCGCCCTCTCGCCTGCTCATCGGCGCCTCGACGCGCTCGACCGAAATGACCGTCGACCTGTGCCACCGTTTCTGCGCCGGGAAGCTGTACGCCGGCCTCCAGAACGGGGACGAGTGCTGGTGCGCCAACGCCCTGGCGCCGACTGATCCGGGAACCCAGGCGGGCACAAAGGTGGATGAGTCCGAGTGCTCTATGCCCTGCGTCGGCGGGAACGGGGACAAGTGCGGCGCGGCCTGGAGGATTTCGCTGTATCAGAGCAACCTCGCGCCGCCCGAGGACAGTAACGTTTGCCCCCCTGTCCTGCCTGGAGCACAGGGGAACGGCACGGACGCAATCGTCAGTATCGACAGGGAGGTCCTCACGCAGGCCGGGCCCGGTTCCGTCGAGGCTACTCTGCTCAACACTGCTACCTCCAGCGCCGGCGCGAGCGCAACCCCGTCCCTGGCCATCGACCCCGGATATCTGACCCATGCCGGCCCCGACCCCATTCTCGACGCGACGCTGCTGAACAGCGCCACAGCCTCTGCCTCCTCCGCGTCTCCCACCTCCGGCGCCAACTCCGGCTCCTCCTCTGATTCCCCCACCGCCTCATCTTCCTCCAACGCCACTGCTATCCTGATCAACGGCACTTCCTGGGTCGCACTCGGCTGTGTCGAGGCTGCCGACGCGCGTGTCCTCACCTCCTTCGCGGTGCTCGATCGGACAAACATGACGACTGAGGCATGCCTCGACCTGGTGGGGAAGAAGGGTTTAGCCTACGCCGCTCTCGGACTCGGACACGAGTGCTACGGTGCCAACACCCCTTCGGCGGGCTACAAGCCCAGCACGGAGTGCAGCTACAAGTGCAGCGATGGGCGGAGCTGTGGTGGTCGTTGGGCCGTGGACCTGTATCAAGTCGGCGGCGCAGGGGCGGGATCGAACGGCGGCTCCATTGCCGGCGGCAACGGCACTGTCCCTAGCTCAGGCGCAGGCCACGTCAACAACACACTCCCCGGCACCATCTCCAACGGCAACGGCACGACGAACGGCACAATGTCGACCACAGTCAAGCCCGAGGTCATCTCGGGCCTTACGCCCCCACCCGCCTCGAACAAGGAACACAAGGTCTGGGCCCACTTCATGGTCGGGTTCACGTTCGCGTACACCGCGCACAACTGGGACGTGGACATTGCCGCCGCGAAAGCGGCAGGCATAGACGGTTTCGCGCTCAACATGGGCACCGACCCATGGCAGCCGAAACAGGTTCGCATGGCGTACGACGCGGCGAAGAGGGCTGGCGACTTTGAGATGTTCCTCAGCTTCGACATGAACTCGCTTCAGTGCACCACGGCGGCCAATGCGACGACGCTCGTCGAGCACGTCAAGGCCTTTGCGGGCGATGCCGTGCAGGCCAAGTGGGAAGGGAGGGTGCTTGTCAGCACCTTTGCGGGACAGCAGTGTACCTTTGGGTGGGGGAATGAGACCAAGCCCTTGGTCGCGAGAGATGGGACCGCGACGGTGAATGCGACGGTGTCCAGCACTGCCAGTGCGTCCACCAGCGCAAGTGCCAGTGCCGCTCCCCCTACGCCGCCCCCGCCCCCTCCCCCCGTCCCCGACGCGTGGGGCCCAGCCTTCGTCGAGCCACTGAAGGCCGCAGGCGTCAACATCTTCTTCATTCCGTCCCTCTTCCTCCCCCCCGCCCAGCAAGCAAGCTACGCGTGGCTCGACGGCGCCTTCGCGTGGAACAGCGCCTGGCCGGGAGCCGCAAATGACACGACCTCGACGACCGACTCGGAACACCTGAGCGCGCTCGAGCCAAAGGGCAAGCTGTATGTTCCGGCGCTGTCTCCGGGCTTCTTCGCACACTATGGTCCCGACAGCTACAACAAGAACTGGATCTACAAGTCGGACGACTGGCTGTACTGTTCGCGCTGGGAGGCTCTTATTGCTCTGAGGGCGCGCGCACCCATGCTCGAGATCGTCACCTGGAACGACTTTACGGAGTCCTCCTACCTTGCGCCGTACCCCAACAACGCGAGCCTGGACGAGCACTCCCCCGCCTGGGTCGAGGGCATGGACCACGAGCCCCTCCAGGCTTTGACCAAGTTCTACTCCGACGCGTACAAGGCTGGCGCCTACCCGGAGATCGAGGAGGACAGCCTCGTGCTCTGGTCTAGGCCGCACCCGAAGGACGCGACGGCACGCAACGACACAGTCCCGCGGCCCAAGGACGCGGATCTCGCGGATGACGCACTCTACGCCGTCGTCCTCGCCAAGGCCCCCGCAAAGGTTACGATCTACAGCGGCCACAGCGAGCACAGCTTCGACGTGCCCCAGGGCCTGAGCAAGATCAAGATCCCGAGCGCTCCCGGGACGATTGGAGGATACGTTGAGCGAAACGGGGTCAAGACGACGCAGTACGATTCCGGCGGCAGGTTCGAGTACACGGACAAGCCGGAGGAGTACAACTTCAACTATTACGTTGGGGCGAGCTCGGACCCGGGGCAGATGATCAAGAGTTTCGCTGCTGTGCCGCCGAAGAAGTAGGATTGGGCCAGTGGCGCAAACACACTTGTAGACATAGACAATTGAGTAATGAGTAGTGTCAGACTAGTTTCTCCGCTTTCACTTTTGTTTTTAAGCTTTTTCCTGGATGTGAAACCCGTCTTGTGTAGTGTACATCCTTGAAAGATGCTCCGCACACGCACACGTACGTGTGCACGGGGACGTCGGACAGATGCACACACTAACAAGGGTCCTTGGCACGGTCGCGATAAGCATGTTTCTTCTTGTTATCTGTCTAAGCGAGCAGGCGATGAGATATGATAGAAGCTTTCAGATCAGCTTAGTGAAGGTCGACTTAGGGTTGGACGGGATTGCGCACGCTAGGTTTTGGTGAGTGGTGATATGCTGAGCCACATCCAGGCACCAGTGAACCAACAGGCTCACTGGGTCGCATGCCTCGGGTCAATGCTCGACAGGGTCCACAGGCGACGCCGCGGACGCCTCTGATCCCCATCCGCACTTAAGCACTGAGGGTGAGTAGCCAGGTAAAAGGGACCGATGATTGTTGGGACCTTTGGCAAGGCACCACGACTTGAGAGGCTACGAGGTAAGAGGTCCCGGCGCTCCGCCGTTGAAAGCTCGTGCTCGTCCCACTCGTCCTCGCCATCAACACTCGTGTCCTTGCTTCCATCCCCCTTTGCATACACTCGACAACTCGACACGACACCGCATCGCCCCCTCCCCCCCGGCGCAACCACCCCCTTTCCAAACACCTCGCGCAACTCCCACCCAAACACTCTCACCATTCCGGCACACAACTCATCGCCGCAGGCATGGTGTCGCCGCACCCGACCCCCGCCTTCGACGCGGCCTTCGACGCGGCCTTCTACCCGCACCTCCTCGACCTGATCGTCGACTCTGCGTCGCCCGAGCTCCTCCTCTCCCTGCGCCAAACGTGCACGCGGCTGCGCGATCGCGTCCAGGCCGTGCTGAAGGAACACCTCATCTTCGACCGACACGGGGGCCGCACGCTCTACGGCGGACTGTGGGAGGATGCCTGGTCCAGCGGGTTCGACACAGAAGTCCTTGACCTTGGGGAAGGTAACGACTGGGCGGCCAGTTCGGGGGCACTGACGCGCTTCGCGGGCGGTGCAGAGGTCGACATCCTGCGCACATTCTCGGACGTGAGTGCCGGTATAAAGAGCAGGAGGGTGTATTACTTCGCCTCGCCCGCTTGGGGCGCGTACGTCACGCCGCACCTTGTGCCGCGCTGTGCTAGCCTGGAGATGCTCGTCGTCAACGTGTCGTACGAGACGCATTTGCCCAGTATCGACCACATGCGCACGCAGGCCGGGTACGAGTACCTCCGCCGCGGGCTCGAGTGTCTCGGCACAGCGGAGCGGGTCGTCATTCTCTTCTCCCCACGGACGGCCTTCACGCCACCGCGCCCAAAGCGGACCTCTGGACCACTGCAAACAGCCGGTTCGCCTTCGCCCAAGACAGTGAAATGGCCGAGCAGAGGAAAGCAACCACTGCGAGTGGTGGAGGGCGAACTGCGCACAGCGCACTTCAAGGAGGTCGACGACCTGGCGCAGACGATCCTCCGTTCGGGGCTGAGCTCCGTGTTCGAGCTGGTCGGCACCGAGACGTGGACGTTTCCGGAACTCGAGAGCGCTGCGGACGAGAGCAAGCCGCGCAACCTGCAGCACAAAGTCTGGATCGACATGGTTGAGAGCGAGCGCGCGAAACACCCGACAGTGCCCGTGTTCGAGATCATGCTCGGGGCCGTGTTGCGTTTCTATGCCGTCAGCGATCACTCAAGACATCTCGCCAGTGTCGCCATGGCTGGCCCCCTGCCCACGACCACGGTCGAGGACCGGTACAAGGAGTACCTGGGCCGGATCGTGTTCACGACGAAAGCGGCGTTCAAGGAGAGGGAAGGCGAGAAACAGTTCCGGCTCATGACGGAGAGATATCCTGGGACGGAGGGGGGTGCGGGCCTGCCTGGCTTGCCGGGCGGTGGTCGAAACGTGGTTAACGCGGTGAAGCAGGGGCCGACGGAGACAGGGACGGCGAGCGCTGGCACATCCGACGCGGATGCGACTGCGTCAAACACCCCTCCCCTGGCACACTCGTCGCCACCGAGACACACACCAAAGGGGAACGAGGACGTGTAGCACTGTCTGCAGGATTGCAGGATTGCATCACACATCGACATTTCATCAACGTCAACACCCACAACCTCACGAGAACAAGAACGCAACAGCACGAGTACGACACATGTGAGCGACCATGCACGCCGCACTCGCGAGCAGGCGTCTCGGCTTCACCTCCACCTCCACCGCATCCGACGAGGAACTCCAGAGACGTATCTGGGCCTATGCCGAGTCACCGGGGCAGTTTGGGCCGTTCGGCCAGTTCCCCGTCGACAGTCCGAGCACGCCGTTCCCCGACCGGCGCTCCATCCCCCATGGCCCGTCTGTGCCGTTCCCAGACCGGCGCTCCATCCCGTTCGAACGCCAGTCGCTCTTTGACCCCGCCCTTGCAGACGGTTATGAACACTCGCCCAAGGACGATCAGTCACCAGAACCAGCCTCCTCGCCCATACTCCCCGTCACACCGCCAGACACCCAAGCAACACTGCCAACAGCCCACACCCAGATCCATCTCCTCGACTTTGCCTCGGACGCGTCGGTCGACAAACTGAGACGTGGTCGTGTTCTCCCACTCCACCTCGGCAGTGCGGCACGACACATCCTCCTCGTCCGAACTGAAAGAGCCTTTGACCTGTTCCCAGACTGCGGTGTGCTTCTGACCCTCGACCCGCCCGACTCGCGATCAGAGACGGAGATCGTGATCGCGATTGAGAGCGTGAAAGACTGGGAGGAGGCGGACGAAGTGCTCGAGGCTCAGTTTCCAGCCCTCTTCCACCCAGCCGATTGTGGGAAGGTGTACAGAGGCGTGGGCGAGGACTGCGACGGAGTGTACGGAGGCATCCTGGCGCAAGCAGCGACACCTGCCCGAGCCACCTTCGCAGCCGGCCTGGCTGCACAAAGCAAGCGCCGCAGTCTACAGCTAGTAACCCACGAAGACGACGACGTGTACCTGCACCCCTGCCCCGGTCCAGGCTTCGTCAACTGGCTCCTGGCCGGTCTGGCCGATGCGCTCGAGTCCCACCCTCAACTCCGAGTCACATTTGCAAACGTGTCGTCCTGGGACTCCAGATGGGTCAGGCCGCATTGGGCGGGTGCTATTGTGGAGGATTTGTTAGGTATGAGCGCACAGGAGGCGGCGAGCAGAAGTCCGATGCGCATTCATGTGCATTCAGGCCTTAAGCAGGCTGGCCGGAGCCAGCATGGGTGGGATAAGGAGAGGGTGAGGTGGGTGAGGGAGGAGAGGGTTGGATATCTTGACCTGGAGGGGTGGGAGAGGGTGAAGAGGGAGGTCGGCTCGGGACGCCTCTGAACAGGAGCGTATATCACGAGAGAACGAAAATGAGCACAAGCCAGTAACGAGCATTGTAGACTAATCAGTTTATCCCATGTACGCATTGCCCATTGTTACGATCCAAGTTGCATGCCTATACTTCTGATTACGGGTACTGACCTGACTCTCAATCGCGCGCGAAGACGCGCTCTCCCGCGAACCACGTCTGCTCCGTCTGGGTTCCCGCGACCTTGCCAATGGGCACAGAGAAGGGGTCGCGGTCGAGGACGACAAAGTCTGCGCTCTTCCCCCGCTCAAGGCTGCCCGTGACCTGGTCCAGCCCCAGCGCCCTAGCGACATTGATGGAATAAGCCCTGACGGCCTGCTCGAGGTCGATGCTCTGGTCCTCATTCAGCGCGTCCGTCCGCTCGCCACTGGGATCCTTGCGCGTGACCAAGGACGCGATGCCAGTCCAAGGGTTCGGGTCAGGCATGACGGGCCAGTCGGAGCCGGCGGCCAGCGTCGCGCCAGCAGCGAGCAGCTCGGCATTGGGGTGGAAGCGCCTCATGTCCTCCTCGGAGCGCACGAGGGCCATGGCATCCGTGATCGCGCCGGGGAACCAGAGTGGCGGGGAAATGTCGGCGACAACGCCGAGGGGCTTGAACCGCCCAATGTCCGAGGGGTGGACGAACTGGCCGTGCGCGACGTGGTAAATTGCGTCCTTGTGACCAGCGGCGCGTACGCGCTCCACGGCGTCGAGCACGAATCGCACCGCCGCGTCGCCGGTGCAGTGGATCTTGACGTTGATGCCCCGCTCGGCACACCTTAACAGCCACCCCTCAAGCTCTTCGTAGGGCATGGTCGTGTGGCCCCTGATGCAGCAGTGGTCGCCCGCCGAAGCCCCGGGAGCGGGCGTGTACGGTTCGAGAAACGCGCCCGTGTAGCTCATGGGCACGCCGTCGAGGAAGATTTTGGCAAAGTCGGGTCTGTGGTGTTTACCCCTCACTTCGTCTTGGAGCTTGAACAGCTCCACGCCGAGCTGGTCGTTGCCAAAGATCCGGTCGTTGATCAGCATGCTGCTGCACGCGTGGATCTTGAGCTCACCCGCGTCGTCGAGCGCCTTCAGGCCACGGAGAGTCGAGGCGCCACACGCAGCGTCGAGGAAGCCAGTGATGCCCATCGCGTGCATGGTGCGGATACCCGCGGCAGACGCCTTCTTGGCCGCCTCGAGAGCCGCAGACGGGTCCGTGTCCCTCTCGAGCGCGCGGATGATGGGCCGCGCCCCACCTTCGTAGAGGAGGCCGGTCGGCTGCCCCGAGGCGTCGTGCACGATCTCGCCGTCCTCGGGGTTGGGCGTCGACGCATCAATGCCGCCGGCAGCGAGGGCGGCACTGTTCGCCCACTTGTTGTGGTGGCAGTCGGTCGTCAGGAGCACCTTCTTGTCCCCGCTTGCGGCGTCGAGCTGCTTCAGCGCCTCGCCCTGCTGGAGCTCGCCCAGCAGCTGGCTCCCAACCTTGGACCCGAGCACCCACTTGTCCTCGGGGTGCTGCTTGATCCAGTCTGCGACGGCGGCGCAGATCTCGGGCACGGTCGATTCGGCAGGGAACTGGAGCTCGGCCTCGTGCTGCCCCGCGATCGCGTGGTGGTTGTGCACGTCCATGAGTCCTGGGAGGACCGTCTTGCCGCCCAAGTCGACAGTCTTGGTTGCCGGGCCAACGTAGGCGTTGAGGCCGGAGGAGGGGCCGACATACACGATCTTGCCGTCGGATATCGCGAGCGAGTCGGCCTCGGGCTGCGAGGCGTCCATCGTCCGCACGACACAGTTGCGCACGACCGTGTCGGCGGGGGAGGAGATCGTCATGGCGTCGGTTTCTCGCGGTGGTTGGTGAGTAACGGGCGGGCAATGGAGGGGGTTAGTCACGGCAGGTGTGCTGTTTATATCGTGCAGGGACACGTTGGCTGGGAATGCACATGGGCAGCAGGGGCAGCAAGGGTAGCAAGGGTGATGGAGCTTAGTGCGCAGAAGTAACCTAGCCAAGCTGGCCGGCAGCGCGCTTATCTCGGTGACATTGCCCACCTCCGGCGCCGGAGCCGACCACGGATAAAGCGAGTGGCTTCATTCCCCTCCTGCGCGCCGCAGGCTCGTTCCTCTTGCTCTCTCCGCACTCGGAACCCAATGCTCCCGGTACCTCTTGGACCTCTGGGCGATCTGGGCATAGTGTGCCACGCATGTGTGACAGCCCAGCGTCAAACTCGTGACACTTATCACACGCCGGTGTCGGCGGCGTCGGCGGCGGCAGCCTAGCCGCTAAAAGCTCGGCACACCCGAACCTGTGCGCCAGGCTCACTAGACGTCTCCCCCACTCCTCTGCACTTGCAGCACAGCTCACACTCTGAAGCGTACTTTTAACCACGCATCCGCTGATCTCGTGATAGATGTACATACTGCATGTCGTTGCCACTCTCAAGATCTCTCCGGGGTCGCAAGGCTCGAGATCTCGCCGTGGTCGCAAGATTAATGATCACCCCGTCATGTCCCTTTTGCGTCCGCGCATGCGCACCTCCTTCAGCTTGCTCTCGATGCCGGGCCACTTCTTCGGAATGGCGGCCGCGTAGCTCTCGAGAACAAGGTCAAAGAGCGCCTTGGACCCCGGGTGCGTACTGGCGAAAGCGCGCTCGAGAACGTACAGGTCCACGGCATAGTGCTCGGGCATGGTGGCCTGGGCGCTGAGTCCAAAGTCGATGAGGACGAGGGCGAGTTCGTCCCCGCTCGGCGTAGGCGAGAGCATCATGTTGCTCGTCGTCAGGTCGCCGTGCGTGATGCTCGCGGCGTGCAGTTTGCCGAGCGCAGTCCCGATCGAGCGCATCAGGTCCTCGACCGTCTTGCCCTGCGCCTTGAGCGCCTGCAGGCCCTCGCTCTCCACCTCCTCCTCCTCAGGCTCAGACTCGACGGAGAGCTTGGCCACCTCCTCGGACAGCTCCACCTCGTCCACCTGCTCGACCTCGAGCTCGCCCTCGGCCCCTCCGCCGAGAAGCTCGCGCACACTCCACCCGGGCACCTTCTCGAGCCCGAGGCAGCCACAGCTTTCGTCGACGAAGTAGACGCCGGGCACGCGCAGGCCGAGCTTTGCACAGCGCCAGAGAGCGCGCGCCTCGGCCTGCAGCCGCGCCTTGGTCAGGGAGGCATCGAGGGCGGGGTGCCGGTAGCGTTTCGGGAATCGATGCTTGATGATGACGGGCAAGTTGGCGCACTCGTTCGACTTTGCCGGTGTCGAGGAGGAGGCCGTCGAGGGGGCAGGAGGTCCGGGTTCGGGCCAGTACACGCTCGGGGTGCCGAAGAGCGAGTCGTTGATGTACACGCGCTGCACGTTAGCTGAGGCTCATGGTGTGACAGCGGGTACGTACGCCCTCGGCGCCTTGCTTCAGAAGCGTCGAGTCCTCGATCAGCGCAAGGCCAGGCGGAGTGTAGCTCATCGTCTTGCTTGTTGCGGGTTGATTGTTGACAAGTGTCGGTGGAGGAAAGCTGGTCAGTCCAGTGGTGGACTCGAAATTCAAGGTCAGAGCGTCATTGAAGGGGGTGTGGTTACGTAAGTGGGCTGCCCAGTCACGTGACTCAATCATCTCTTGCTAATGTCACCGAGGCGCGAAGAGAGGCTGCTGCAAGCAGACTGATGGCAGCAGCATGATGGGGTTCGCGCAGGTGGAGCACGCTTAGGAGAGGGATTGACAGACATAGACAGGAATGAAGAAGACTTGACCTCTGACGTCGAACTGAGAGATGCATCCGGGACTTGCGGCGTCGGCGCTCACCCGCGATGCCAGCGAGGAGACCTAGCAGGAGATCGGTGAAGAGCTCCGCTCAGCAGACCGCAGAGCTTCATCGAGCATATCTTCGCCCTCTGCTCTCCTATCGCCCCTACCGCTTTTGGACCGTACCTCGGCGCATGCGGGCGCGCGGCGCACAGGGGATGAGCGGCAGCAGCGGCCCCAGACAGTCATCCAATAGCGGCCCCGTCGCGTCAGTGGCGCCCTCGGCGTCTCTGGCGTCCTCGGCGTCCCCCACGGATCTCATCGCCCCTGGACCGTGCTCTCGCCAGGTTTCTAGCAGAACACCGCCGCATGCTCGGGCTTGCTATTTTCGTCCTCCCACTCTACACGCAGCGGCTCGCTCTCCTGGACCCCCGGGATACCGGTCCTCACACAGTGATCACGCTCACGCCCCCGCAGGGCATATCTGCACTGCTGCCAGCCGACATGGGGAGGAGCACGCGAAGCAGCATGGAGAAGACAAGCATGGAACTCAGAAGTGAGAGGGCAAGAACTCCGAAATGTTTCGGCTGCTTTGCCGGCTTCGGTGCTGCTGTGGTTCGGGTAAAGCAACCAGCTACTCCAGTACGAGGGACGTTCGAGGGGCGTTTGAGGGCGAATGAAAGCAGGCGCGAGCCTCGCTTCACACCTGGCGGCGCGGCGCAAGCTGGCTCCAGCTTTTGGCGTCATGGCGAATTCTTTCATCACCTGCAGCTCGTGCGCTCGTGCTGTTGTGGCTGCAGTGTACCTGCGCTGAGCCGAGGTGCGATTCAGTCAGGCTTGACGCCAGCGCCACTCGGCAGCCACGCCCTGTCTTGGTACCAAGAGCCAGGCCAAGAGCCAGGAATAGGGCTCATACTGATAGCCATGTACAGGTGAGCAAGCGGGCGAGGGTGGGTGTGGTGCTCGGCGTGGCGGAGCAGACGGAGGCGAGGCAGTGGCAGAGCAGACGGAGGCGAGGCAGTGGCAGACCTGTCGGACGGGAGGGTATGGCAGATCCTCATCGGCTCGCTCCTTTGCAGCGGCGACGGACGGACGCCGAGACAAGTCGACAGGTCATGAGCGGCGGAGCGGCGGAGCGGTGGCAGCATCCGGAGCAGCGGACCTGGCGCTCCCGCTCCGTCTTCACTGCCTCCGCCGGGCCGCCGCCAGAAATATGGTTGTGCAGAACAAAAGTGAGGGCTGAGCCATGCGGCCCGTCGTGAGAGCACGCCGTGAAAACATGAGGCACCGAGCTTGTCCCCCGCGGTCGTCCGACACGCCCTCTTCTGCTGCAGCGCGAGTTGGCTTTGCGGAACTCGTGTCTGCGTCACGCGCAGTCCGATACAGTTTTGCGCCGCCGAGCTGCCGAGCTGCCGGAAGCTCAGTCCAGAACGCCTTTCCATCTATATTGCTGCGGTGGAGTGTAAACAAGACGCAGAGATCACGATCGTGAAGCGGTACGCGTCACCGATCTCCTTCTTGCTGTGTGACGCCCTTTTGTGTTTACACAAGCCGACAGCCGACTGCGACCGGGACGGAGGCACGTCGCGGTCCATGAATACGGTATTGTCGATCAACAGCAGAGTGCCTGCGCTTGGGCCTCGGGCATCGACCCGCCGTACGCCGTACGCCGTACGCCGTACGCCAGAGCCCAAAGCCCAAAGCCCAAAACATTATCATGCCTCGCTTAGCTTGCTGCTGGTCGAGCAAGAGTCCAGGGATCTGAGGGATCTGGGAGCGCCAAACCCGTAGTCTGCCCCTCGCTCCCTGTTCTACACCGTCGGGAGCCCGGAAAGGAGGACCAGCTGACGCGTCTGCATGATGGCTCAATGGCTCAATGACTCAATGGCCCAATGGCCCAATGGCCGCCAACACGTGCAGCGCGTAAACGTACGTGCGCATGCTGGAGTGCACCCGTCACTCCGGCTCAAAGTCAAAGAAGCCTCGAAGCCCGAGAGTAGTGGGACAAGGACGCGTCGGACGCGCTTCGCCACTCGCGCTTCGCCCGGACTGAATTACAGGAGTGCCAGAACTCCCTAAGCGTTTGCAGGGCGAGCCCGCCAGCCCCACATCGGCCGCATCTTTGCGGCGTGACGCTCCCGGGTCTCATTGGACCTGCCGAGTGTGTGGTGTCCGAGCGCCCTGCATGCGGACTGCCCGATATGATCGGACCCAACCGTCCAGGTGGCCTGCAGGAGGGCGACATGACTGCGCACGGATTGTATTCAGATCTTGGTACCCTCATCTTTATTTCCTCGCTGAAAAAATTGGGCAACTCCCTTTCAAGCTATCACGTTGCTCTTGCTTGCACGGACGTTGCCTTCGGCCTGACTGCAGCCAGCATGCAACTGGCCGGCCGGCTGGGGAGAGAGGAAGCCAGTGGACGCAACAAGGTTGGCTCAACCAGGCACCATGTGCCTTGCGCAGTGCAGAGCTTGTTCTCGACCTCTACTTCGACCGGCCAGCATGCAGAGAGAAGTGGGCCGGGCCGTGTGGTGGGACTCTAAAGGCTGTATGTCTGACATAAGCCAGAGTCAATAGGGTCGGTACTAGTCGATTCTGACAATATTGCGCAATACGTCAGCCCGCGCCAGTGGCTGCCAGCTACGCCTGCGCTAGAACCCGACATGCCGGGTGCCAGGACTGGGGAAGTGGCAGGCTGCGACCGCATGATGAGCTTGGGTTGCAATGAGGTTGAGGCCCTCATTTCGGTCTGGCAGAAGAGCCAAGGGCGGCGTTGAAGTGTTCGTTTCTATTTCTGCAGGTGTCAACCCTTCAGCCAAGACTTTTAGGCAGGTATTAAGAAGGGATTTGATTGCGCGTTAGTGTGTTGCGCTGATCCACTGTACCGTTTGCCTGACTGGGTAGGTCCCTACTGGTGGGATGAGCGCAGGAGGAGCGGCAGGACGGACTGCTGGTGGACAGGACAGGGAAAGGGGGATGCCCTGACAGCCCTGCACGCCCTGGGCGATCACGCTCCGTGTCTCTTTGTGTCTTTTTCATTAACTGGGCCGTTTGGGGGGAGGAGGAGGAGAGCGAGACGCGAGGAGATGGACCCTGGGGCCAAGGCAGGGGGTCAGGGATCGGAGTGAGTGGTGGAGCAGAGACTCGAGTTGTTGGGTGCAGGGCAGCCCGCGCGTCATTGGCAAGCACGCAAGCACGCCGTGGTGGACGGAAACAAACGACGTTTCGAAACAGAAACAGCGGCACAGGGCGGCGCGCGGGCGAGCCCTGCCAGAGTGCCAGTGCTGCTCCGAGCTCTCTCTCACCCGCCAGTGTGCAGTGTGCCAAGATCGATCCCTCCTCAGGGCCGTGCGACGGTCCCCTGAAGTGATGCTCACCCTCATGCTCGATCCCCTCCCAGCTGAATCCTCACGCGGTACCCGTCAACCACTCACCAACTGCTTTTCCTGCTTTCCCAGCCCTCACCTGTCCTGGCTGCCCTCGCTCCGGCCACCAGAGCTTATCCTGCATGCACAGAGCAGAGAGCAGGCGAGCAGCGAGACCCACCATGACCACACCGCGCCGCCCGTGTCTTCCTCCCCTCCCCTCCCTCCCCTCCCTCCCCTCCCCTCCCCTCTCCCTCCCTCCCCCTCCATCAACCTTGCTTCCTCTCTCACCCCTCAACCTCCTTCACCCCAGCAACTCCATTCACCACCTCACTACACTGGCTGCAGTTGAGACCGTTCTGACTGCTGCGCTTTCACTTCATCCTCTTCCCAACGACTTTGCTCTTTTGGATCCAACCGGTCATCCTCGACTTGACCTTTCCAAATACCCCATCGTCTTACCTCACACTCGCTTTATTGTTTCTTCTTCACACCACCCGCTTCAAAACCCACTCGCCCGCTTGACGCCTGCCTTCCCCTCCACTTCTTCTTCCCCTTCGACACACGCGCCGCCCGACGTTCACTCGACGTTCACGCCCCCCGCCCAGCATGATCGCCTCGAGCACGTCGTTCTGGGCCGCCGCCGCCCTCTCCCTTGCCCCCTCGGCCCTCGCCCTCGTCAACTACCCCATCGAGTTCACCGAGCCCAAGAACATTCTGGAGCGCACTTACAACAATGTCACCATTGACGCTCAGCAGACCATCATCAAGTGGGCCGACATGCTCGACACGCGGGGTCCCTGGAGTAAGTTGTGCAGCGTCGATCGAACTGACCGCCAGCCGTCACGAACAAGGACATTCTCGCCCCGTCCGGCGACAAGCACGACTACATGTCCTGGAAGCCTTAGTGAGTGGTGGAAACTGGCGCTAGATTGGCAGGATCGGCGTCACATGGTCGGCTGAGAACAAAAAGAAGACGGAGGAGGGGGGGTTGCACAGACGCCAACTGCGGACCCAAGCTGACGTACAGCAACTGGCCCGACTGCTCCAACGTCGGCAACACGACCGAGCTCACTCTCGAGCAGCAGTTCAAGCAGTGCAACTTTGTCAACAAGGACGGTCAGCTGAACCCCGCTGCGCGTGACATCCACAACATTGAGGACTTCGATGAGATGGCCAACGCCGTCTTCCTCAACTCGCTCGCTTGGGGCATCACCCGCTCGGGCGTCTACTCGCAGCGCGTCCGCAAGTACATTCAGACGTGGTTCCTTAACGAGGACACGTACATGAACCCGAACCTCAAGTACGCCCAGCTGCAGGGTGGACCCGACGGACAGCACGGCACGCACACTGGTATCCTCGACCTGAAGGCGATGGCCAAGATTGCGTCTGGTATCATTCTCCTCCGTGACGGCCAGTCGACCGAGTGGGACCAGGACACGGACACGCACTTCCAGGACTGGTGCAAGAACTACACCTCGTGGCTCACGACCGACCAGCAGGCGCTCGACGAGAAGGCCTCGCCCAACAACCACGGAACGTACTACTACGCCCAGCTCGGTTCGCTCTACGTCATTGCCAACGACAAGGACAAGGCGGGAGAGACGGCCGACGAGTACTTCAGCACGATCTACCAGGGCCAGATCACGTCCGACGGTGACCAGCCGCTCGAGCACGACCGTACCCGTCCCTACCACTACCTCACTTACAACTTGGCCGGTGCCATCGCCGTCGGCCGCATCGCCGAGTACGCCGGCAAGCCCCAGTGGGGCAAGAAGGCCTCGTCTGGCGCCGGCATCCAGGAGGCATGCAACTATGTCATGAACTTCCCGCCGAAGGACGAGGCGGCGTCCGAGCTGTGGCCGTACGTCGCGGCCGTCGGCTCGATCTACGGCGACGGCGACAACAAGTACAGCCAGTGGCTGCAGAAGTCGTCTGACGGCTCCTACTTCACCGACGCGTCGTACTACTGGAACCAGCCGCTCGCCGACGGCCGCATCCGTCCCGAGCGCGACGCGGTGACCTACGCCGTCGACGGAGGCGTGCGCACCCTCTCTGTCGGCGAGCAGCCCACGGCCGCCCCGGTGGCCGGCGGCAAGAGCGGCGCGGCCCAGACCGGTGTCTCGGCCCTCGTGCTCGCTGCTGGCCTCGTCGCCGCCCTCATCTAAACTCCTTTCAGCTGGGCTGAGCTGTCCCCCCCCAACCAATACTTTCATACACGTCCCCCCTTTCATTCATCATCATTTTCTTTCCTCTTTTTTGCCAGAACCTTGCAGGTTTTCCAACGCATTGATCACACCCATACCCTAGGTGAATACCATGGACTTAACGTGCATGTATCTTATCATGGAGCGAGTGCGAACATAGCCTGCGCGAAGCGCGGGCGAGTGAGCGTGAGTATGGGCTAGTGGGAAGTTGCGCGCGAGGGCGGGCGAGTGGGCACAGAGAACACTGACGGGGCGAGATAGTGGAGGCATTCCTGGCTGGCATGGAGATTACCAAGTTGCAGAGGAACAGCTTGCAACGGCGAGAATAAGCAATGAATGCATGAAGGAGATCCAGGGTGAGGCTGGCCCAAGTTCTCACCCGCGTTCTCACTCCACAATATTGGCTCTCCGTCTCCGGGCTGTGGGCCCAAGAAAAACGCGGTGTATGCGGGGTAAAAATGCGGTAAAATGTCTTGGCGGCGACGGCTCCTTGGCCTGCTGGCGGCGGGTGGTAGGATGCTAGGTGTGCTAGGGTGCTCGGGTGCTGCGGGGCCTCTGTCCGAGGCGAGGTGGCGGGATATCCGACTCGAACCGACTCGAGCAGAGTGGGCGGAGAATTGGAGAAGGGTAAGAAGGGTGAGAAGGAGGAAGGAGGAACAGCCGAGGATGGCAGTGAGCATTTCCATTCCGCACGCTCACCGTAGCTCTCACCGTAGCTCACATCAATCACATCAATCACATTTCGGGGTACGATGGGGGGGGG
>BCJJ01000060.1:0-54987 GCA_039545355.1 Trichosporon coremiiforme | reverse complement strand
ATATGCATGAGTTATTCGTGGTTGCAGCGAGGTCGACAGTTCACGGCCTCGTTTGTGGCACCACTCGTTCGACTTAACCTGTGACCCTAGTTTACGCCACGAGCTGCTGCTGCGTGAAGAGGTGGTTGCCGATGACACCGTCGTAGATGATTGCACCAGAGATGTTGAAGTGCTGCGTGTCGTTGGCACTCAGCATCGCATCGGCGATGTAGGGGATGTAGCGGCCAGCATAACTCTCGCCCGTCATGTAGATGCGGAAGTTGGAAATGCCGAAGAGCACCTGGAACTTCTTGAGGAAGGCGAGGAACTGCGCAGCCGACTCGGCCTGCGTGGTTGCCGTAGGTGTGCCGCGCGAATAGCCCGTGCCGATGGGTTGGTCCACGAACAGCATGTTCGTGATGTTCGTCCACGCATACTTGTTGCGCTCGGGAGAGTGGGTGCCGGCCAGCCACGAGATGGGACCGACCTCCTGCAGGAAACCCTCCATGGACGAGCATCCGGGGCCACCGTTCAACCAGATGGTGATCTCGTCGACGGGCTCACCACCTTCCTTCGGCATGAAGATGAAGAACATCTCGTCGGTCTCGGATGAGGCGTTACCCGCTCCGGTGGTGTTGGCGTTGACTGCGGATGCAGAGTCCATCTGGATCGTGCCAGCGTACATCTCGCCGAACTGAAAGTTGACATCGGGCATTGACAACACAACGTAGGCTGCCGTTAGCGTAGGCTAGGAGAGGACGGCACTCACACTCAGTGTTTGCGTTACGGAAGCGAGTCGTCGTGTTGCCGTTGGTTGGAGGAGGCGTCTGGGTCATGTTGGTCCCAGCTGCGGTGGCAGGGTCGTACCGTGCTTGCAGGGAAGGGTGGTCGAAGGGGTTGAGCTTGGCCAGCGCCCTGTTGCCCAAAGCCGCAGCACCCAGGGCCGCTATAGCGGTGAGCTGCATGGTGATGTAGAAGAACGTTGATGGGGGCCAGCAGTGATCAGGACGAGCACGCGGGTAGCAAGGTGGATAGTGAGAGGGGGATGTGGGAGAGCGAGGTACACTGATGATTGGAAGTTCTTAAGAGCAATGCCTGGCTCGGCTGTCTCCGAGCGCCGTGTCGGCGTTGCCAGTTCTGGCTGTGCAGCCCCCGCCTGTGCGTGTTCGACTTCGGACTGCGCAATGCGTAGGGTGGCTCCGGGCGCCGCGCGTCATCGGCTCGTTCGGTCTCAGTTCGGATCCGCCGCAAGAAGCATGCGGGGCACGATGCGGGGATCTACGCGGACGGCGAGCAGGCGCAGTCGTACAAGTCCAGCAAGTTCTCGGCGCCAAGATCAGATCTAAAAGCCAGTTGTTGTCAGCAAGACTAGCAGCAGCATTGAGACGAGCAGAGGCGCAGATGAAACTGGCCACTGATAAGATTCGCCCAGCCGTTTCATCGCGTGTGGTGGCCGGTCGTGGCCAGCCAACGTGCCTTATCGCTGACGGCATCTTGCTGCGTATCTCCTCCCTCTTACACATTAGACACCGCGATAGAGTTGGTCGAGTGGTATACGGGATGCACACGGTACACATGTTGCACACGTGGTTCCGGTATTGTGGACCGCGAGATACGGACACCTCCTTCCACGATCTAAGCTTACGGCGCAATAGCTGGCGTCGTCATGGCCAGGCGAGCAGTGAACGCCACCCAAACCTTGCAGAGATAGTGTCAAATGTTCGAGCAACATGTCACAGGCGCCCGTCCAAAAGGCATTGTTCGCTAGCCTCCCCGCGGTCGACCTTCTTTGACAGTTGTTCCGATGATCTAGCCAGCGCACTCGTCCATCGTAAAAGTGCGTGCGCACGCGATCGGGATCTCGCAAATCGATGGCGAGAGTGGTTGCACGGTTCGGTCCGGCGAAAACGTACGTCTTTCATACTCCAACCAAATTTCCGGAGTCGGCGCTAGAATAGAGTCGAGCGAGAGTCTTCCTCGCAATCGAGGAGCACGAAATCCATCAAACCTTCATGCTGATCTAGGCGTCCAATTGTGTGGAAGAACCGGACCGACTTAAAGAGCCGATGCCATTCCTACCATGGGCGCATGCCAGCTGGCTAGCCTGCTGCGCCGTGTTCAACGGACATTATACATCTCGTACCTGGCTGCGCCGATGGCCCTCCATCCCTCAAACTCCTCATGAGTCATGAAGTCCACCATCGCCGGGGGGTCGTCGGGATCAACGTCGTCATTAGGGCCGGCCCCAGTGGCCTTGTAGTAGTGGTCGAGCAACCTCTTCTCAAGCTTGTTTCGGAACTTCTGCAGCGCAGCCCCGTCGAGGAAGGCGTCATGGCCGACCACACAGAACATGTCGCCGAGATCATACAGCGTCTGCACATAGTTGAACAGCACGCCGTGATCGAAGTCCTCTGTTCGCTCATCGCGGGATTCTGGGTTACACTTGTCGTTCAGGATCACGGTGACCGTCGAGAGATTCCGCCGCCTCTCTCCGTCCTTGGTGACCGATCGCGCAGCTAGGTCGAGCGCGGGACTGGCGTTGAGAATAGGAGCGGTGGGATCAGCATAACAGTCGATGCTGACGATGAAGGTCCGCGGTTGTCGCTCGTTGGGAACACGAATGACGGGAAGCGGCAGCCCCGGGCGGAGGTCGAGGAAATACACTGGGGTGTCCGGGCCCAGCGGTGTGTACGCGATCCTCTTTTGACAGCTCGAGTGGGTGTTGTGCCAGCGAACGACAGGTTTGGCTGGTGGGTCCCAGTCAACACCGGCGTTCTCTTCGGTATCAGAACCAAACAGTTCCGGGAGGTACGACGGTCGAAAGTTTGGGAAGCCGACAAAGTCGACGACCTCCACCTTTCCTGCTGCGAAGAGGGGGCGCCAAGGCTCGTTTAGTGGTTGCAGCGGCGTCGTGCCTGGGGTGGAGTCCTCAGTGAAGTCAAGGACGGACAGCAACACATGCGCCTCTGGAGTGTCGAGGGTATCGCGCACACTGAGACCCACTCGGTCGTGCTGTCCGGCGGCCGAGCGAGGTCGGAAGTCCAGGGAGACATGGCGAATATTTTCAGCGAGGATGACCTCCGCCCGCGAGCGCCAGGCCCGGCAGACGCGTCGCGCGACGGGGAGATCACGGAGAAGGAAGCTGGACCATATCAAGTCGATGATGTGGGGATATAAGAGATGGTCAATGTGCACCATGCAAGGTAGAGGTGAGTGGAAGACGGGGATGGAGGAAGGCGTTCGCTAACAGGACAATCCTGGTGGGGCTCCGGTTCGCCTAACTGCTTCCGCGATGAACTTTGGACTAGCGCATCGATCGCGAAAGTGGAGGTCGAGATCAAGTCGTTTGACCCCCTCTTCTCTACCACAGCCACAACCATGCCGACAATCGATGCGAAATACTTTCCCCACATCATCGACACGATATGAGAGTACATGGACGAAGACAATGCCGTCGTAGCCGGTAACGTTCGCCGCTCTTGGCGCGACCGCCCAATCCCTCTCCTCGTCAAACACATCGCCCTGCATCGCCGCGACGACGTCATAGAACTACGAGCCAACGCTTGTGCGCTGACACAATCCCGGGTACCAGACGCCGCATTGGGACTCGGGACCTTCGCACCTCCACTTCTTCCTGAAGTACTCACGGATGAAAATGACCTCGGAGGTCGAAGTGGGCTGAAGAAGACAGACCTGTTGGATGGGTTCCCAAGTCGTGCCAGAACTTGACGGTCTCCATGGATTGCTATGCCGATCCAATTCAACAGACCTGGGGCAGCTGGCCAACCCTGGGCCCTTCCTTCCATGAATGGAGTCAAGAGACGTTCACCGTTCTGCTCCGCAATCAGACAGAGCAGAATCGAGGGAAGGGGTTCAAAGATTGCGGGAATGAACGGGGCTTGCTAGTCAACTTCTTCGAGACGTTCCCCAGCGTAGTGTTCGCCGACATCATCGTCGTCGGCCTTGACGATTTCTTCGACCGCAAGCCGTCGTCCGAGCAGTACAAGCGATTCTTGACGCTCCTCTTCAAGCAGAGGCCAAAGAGGCCCGGCCTACGTCTACACCCCTCGCACTTCGGAGCAAGGATCCTCTTCCGCACTCACCGAGGTCACAAGAGGATCATGGACAAGTATTACGGCCAGGGGGGTACGCCCGTCATGCGATGAAGTGACCACAAGGCTGGCAGTGTCGCCTCCCATCCGCTTTGCAGGGGTTGGAATCTGGCACTTCGGCGACATGCGGCGAGAACGGCGATCGGGGAGCTCGACAGGTTGACTAAACAACGACGCGTCCACGCTATCGACCACTGCTACCCCGCTCTTCCCGCGATGCATAGTGCGCACCACCCGGCACGAGTACCCTGCGCAGCACATTGGGCGCAATGGTACTCAGCAGAAGCGAAGGAGTCCAGCTTCATCACATCAACCTTCCTTACACCGCCGACAGGTGTTAGTCTCTATTCCACACCGTATCGAGACCGTCTGATACTCCGGGACGGCAAGTCCGGACAGCCCCCGTTTCACCATCCCCACCTTATCCCACCCACTTGGTCCACCATCACTTCGCCCTAGACACAGAAAGAGGAACGATCAGGTACCACGGACTCGAACATCCGGTGGCCACGGCCAAGTCTAGCTCTACTATGCATGTGCGCACTTCATGCACATCACCCATATGAACGATATGCAGCGAATCGAAGCCTGAGCCCCAGGGTCGAGTTGGACCGAAGAACCCTGATATGGGCGTCCCGCGGCCGTTACCGCGTATCTCATGAGCTTGTCATAGCTTGTTATGAGCTTGTTGCGCGCTTGTTGCCGTTCGGCGACAGAGATGAAGGCTCGGACAAGCAGAGGCACGACACAGCCCCGCTCGAAACCTCGAGCCTGTCGGAGTGAATAAACTCGCAGGTCCTCCCGAGTACCGCTTTCTGGAACGCTGACGAACCGTAATGTGTTCTTGGGCGGTATCGGCATTGCCGACGACCGAGCTGAGAGATGTCCGATATGAGCTCCGAACTTCCGGCAAGCTAAGCCGAGATTCAACTGTCATCTGCTTCCAGCTGATGTCCTTTGCGTCGTACCGCATACAATCCGGAAACGTGCCCCGGATACTCGAGGCGCCCGCATTAGCATGCTCGGTAAATGATCTCATGAGTGCTGTTCTGCCAACTCTCGTTCTGGGGTCCTTCAGGAACACGGCATGTTTGCAGGAACGGCAATGTGCAGGCACATCTGCATGCGACTGTTGCCATGTAGAGTGACAGGCCCACGGGTACTGAAACAAGCATGCAGGTAGAATGTGAGGGAGGCAAAGCCGCTCAGCGTGCAAGTGGCGTAGAAAGATGATGCTGGTTCGGGAAGTCCGCCAAACTTGAGGGGCGGGGGGCTAACCCAAACCTTGCAACTAGAGCTTCAGAGCTTTCTCATATCCAACGCCGGGCAAACGCCCCCAGAGGAGCTCGGAGTGTACCTCTTGCACTGTTGTGGCCCCGGAAACGAAACGCTCACGTCCGCAGCGGGACGGACGTCGCGGGCCGCGCTGGGCCAATGATAACGGTGTCGGTCTACCAGCTCCAGGAACGGCCCTGGCGACTCAACCCTTATCGCTGCTTCAGAAGAACCCGAACTTGTTGATCCGCGGTCTGAGATCAAGTTCTCAGCGGAGTGGTACGTTGGGACCTTCTGCGTTCAGCTGTTCTGAGAAGCGCGCGCAAACTCGATGAGGGAGGTCCGTTTGGCCTATAAAGGTGGGCGCTGCCGAGAACGATTATCGACCATCGGCATAGCGGCGCCCGACTTACCCTCCTTTGAAACCTCACGCTCTTTCACCATGAAGCTCACAGCCGCCATCATGGCGCTGGCGACCCTTGCTGCTACCGTCACCGCCGTCCCCACCTCGCTCTCAGCTCGTGGCGCCAACAACGGTGCTGCCTCCTGCGAGAACCCCGGCCGCACGGTCTGGATTGTCACTGAGACCAACGACCCGGTCGGTGACTACTACGGCTGGGGCACAGCTGCCCTCCAGGACCTCCGCCACCGCCTGACGTCTGAGTCCGAGGCCACTGCCTCGAACAAGGCTGACAGGCTTGCCGTCACCAGTCTCGGCGATGTAGACGCGACGCAGTTCTACGAGCTCATGCCGCTCAGCGACCCCGAGAACCCTCAGTTCGACATCGCGATGGAGAACAGGACGAACCTGATGCACAAGGGATGGAGCATCGAATTCGCGTACGACCACGCCTGGAACTCGATGAACGACAAGTTCCATGTGCACAAAGGTCTAGGCTGCTTCATCATCGTCTCCGACATGATTCTCCGTGACGAGAGCGAGACCAGATTCCTGCAGCAGATCGCCGAGGCACGCCAGCAGGGCTATCGCACCCACCTCATCGCCGTCCGAGCCGAAAAGTCGCACCCTGTCCGCTACTCCATGGAGCACCCCGACAACTGGCTTGCTCAGATCGGCCAGGGCTTCAACAACTGGTTCGCGAATGCGTTCCCGGACAAGGCCATTGTCGCTCTGGATGCGACCACTAAGCGCGTCATGGACGCTGCCCGTGCGTCTGGTGGAACTGTTGTCCGGATGGAGTCGGAACAGAACGTGAAGGACTGGGTCAACGAGCTTTTCAGGAACGGCCTCACGGACCTTGACGGCCAGTGCGTTGACACTGGCGACAACGAGAACACGGATACTGGCGGTGGCGAGCTTGTCCCCGACCAGGTCTCGCACGGTCTCTGCTCCAAGAACGCAGAGACTGTCTTTTCCTACACGCCCAAGAAGGACGAGCACGTCGCGGTCACCGTCGCCCTCACCTCCATCGACTCTCCAGTCAACATTGAGGCGACCCTAGTCAACACCGTCTCGGGTGAGACCAAGTTTGTCACCATCAACAAGGGCAATGTCAAGGGACTTCTCGAGGGAGCGAGCAAGCAAGGCGAGAGCGTCAAGGTCACGCTCAAGACCTCGAACGCCGACAGCAACAAGTGCGAGTATTCTGTCAGCCTCAAGACGGACGCGCCCCAACCCCCTCCCACTTCGTCAGCCACCGCGTCCTCGGCCTCGGCTCCTCCTCCTACCTCGTCAGCCACCGCCTCATCGGCTTCGGCGCCCTCTCCCTCGTCGTCTGCCACCGCGTCCTCGGCCTCGGCTCCCCCTCCTACCTCCTCGGCTACGGCCTCGTCGGCCTCGGCTCCCCCGCCCTCTTCCGCTCTCCCCTCGCCTTCGGCTAGCCCCTCCGAGTGCCCCGTCCCGGAGGCTGCCACGACCACCATCACTTCCACCGTCGTCGAGACCCTCACTGGCTCCGCCTCGGCACAGCCCACCAACTCGTACTGCGTGTGCAAGTGCGACGTCAAGGGCGCCAAGCCCTGGCCCAAGTTCGAGCTCTAAGCAGTCTCGTAGAATGACTATAGCCGTAGTAGAACGATAGCCGTGTCTCAAACGACTTCGCGTTGACCTGTGCATGTGTATCTTGATGCCGCCCGTTGAAGCCGTTTGGTGTAGTGCATGTGGTGCGCCACTACATCGGGCGAGACAGCTACGTCCGATCGGATCTCGATCAACACTGGTTTCATCAGCGGGCACCGCCGAAATGCTGACGCCCACATCGATGCTTCTGCATCACCAAGCGCGTTTGCTGGGACTCTGGATCTGACGACGTTGTCAGAGGCACAGGTCTGAAGCCCGTTGGTCAGCACCGTCGAGCTTCCGAAATCCATCCATGTCTCCGCAACGTTGAGACCGCTAATGTCGCGAAGCTCGATCAAGTAGTTGGCGTACTTAAGAGTAGCCGTTCGAGCTGGAATCGACATCACCAACCGGCCTTCGCCTCTCTCATCACTACCACTCTCAAGCCTTGCTTTTATCACGCCCAACGCACGGTGCACCACCTCCTCCACTATGAAGCTTTCGCTCCTCATCACCCTTTTCGTCTCCGCCGCCTCCATCGCGGCTCCAGTCGACAACATCGACTCCAAGGCTCTCGCTCGCTCTGTCTCTGACAGTGGTGATGCCAGTGTCTCCGTCGTCGTCCGCGACTCGCTCGAGCCCCGCAAGCTGAACCGCGGCACCCCCGCGCTCTCGGCCGCGCTGAACGACATCTACTCGCCTCCCTACTCGGCAGAGCAGTACAGCCTCGAGGGGTTTGTGCAATACACGCACGGCCGTCTGCGCGACAAGTTCCCGGGCGCGAACATCTTCATCTTCCACCGCTTCAAGTCTGACTCGCGCTTCGAGTGGGGCGTCTCGGACCCCAACGCCGAGGAGGCCGAGGTGCAGAAGGTCGTCGGCTTCGCGACCGAGTTCTACCAGGTCGTTGTGTTCCGCTCCGATGGCGTGCTCCGCAAGAGCGGCGATGGCGGCTTCATCAACTGGATCTTCTCGGGCAAGTTCACTCGTGAGGGCGACAATGTCAACTTCCGGGCTCCCTAGGTGCCCTAGCGACCCTGACGCTGGCCCTCCACAGCCGGCACCTCCGTGTTCAGAAGACGTCTGAAAGTGCGCCGATACACGACCAAGCCTCGAGGAGTCGAACGATTAGTAGTAGGGGTGTAAATAGAGCAATAGTCTGGATGCCAGTACAATGTGCAGAGCAGGACAGTAGCAAGAACTGAGCCGCGGCTGCAAACTTGGGCCATCACCTTCGGCGAATTTCGTTATCTCTTATCGGTGGCGTAGCTGACCCTGGTGAAGCGGGTCAAGCAGCACCACTGCGGCTGGCTGCGCCTACTGGTGGAGTTGCTCCTCGGTGTGCTTCCGTCCTTCGCGTGCCGGAGGCGGGAGGAGGCCGGTCGCATGTATGTCATCCTATCCCAGCGCGGGACGATGCTGATGTGACTCTATTGCCTTCGGATCCGGTGGGCGCAAAGCATTTCGATCGTCATCATGATGTGAACAGGCGGAGCATGCCTGACGTTATCGACTCGGGCCGGTATCGGGCTCGACATCACTGCCCAGCGCACGGCATGGTAGCAATTCCACCCCGTCACAGCATAACGTGCCAGATACGTGCCTATCAGGACGCGCCGCTGCTGGAGCCGTCATCAGAACCGATATCGCAACTCAAGTGCAGCCCATGACAAGGAGAACTCTGCCATGTGACTGCTAGTAGCACCGCCCAGTTGTTGATCTCGCGCTGTCGCATGTGCATGCTGGTGGCACCTGTTCTCCAAGGACAGCGAGCGGTGTGCTGTACCAGAAAGCTCTCCCTGTCCGTTGTCGGATCTTTCGCTCACCAGGAACCCTCGATCGATCTTTTTTGGCTCAGACCTGCGCGTCCGCTGTTCTATCCCAGTCTCCCAGCTCGCGCCAAACCGGATTCGGGCTCAGGCTCCTATACAAAAAGAGGAGACAACTTCCTTTACCAGGCTCTCCAGCTCCTGCTCCAACTTCGTCAACTCTACCATCTCAAGACACTCCTGCACTCTGCACTCGCCTCGCTGGCCCACCCGGCGGAAACGGTGGCGGCTCTGCTGGGGGGACATGGAGGAGGTCCATCGAGACAGGCGCGGCTCGCGCTGCATAAGGAAATCTCGAGACAGTCCCAAGGTCGTAACTTTTCATGGTCGAGATGTGGTCCCTACGCTGCAGTGAGTGTGGCACTGGCACTCTCTGAGCACGTGACAGCTGTGTGTAGTGGAGGGAAGCGCGCTGTTTGAGGGCCCCAGTTTGCCGTAACGGACCCAGAGATGTGGTCCGTCGCGCAGTCAAATGCAGGAGTGCGGAGTCGTGGTCGAGGAATCCGCTCCATCTGCGGTCAGCCCAACACGCAGAGGTCGTCGAACATAACACTCAGCCAGTGACGTCAGTGCGCAGGCCAAGTCACGTGCATCCGCCAGGGTCCGAGACAGTGGTTCGTTGTCCAGACCGCCGAGTGTCGCCCATCGCACAGACATTCACCCAGCCCCGAAAGGGTGCTCCAGGCACAAGTCGAGGCACGCCTGACGTCAGTCCGGGCTTTTGGACCAGTTGCATGCACTCACCAGTGCTCTATTTCCAGCTCAGGCCGACCTCGAGCTTTTCGTAACGGGATGGTTGGTTGGACCAGCCTCCCTCTCCCCCTCATTCCTCTCCCACTCCACTGGGTGTTCTCCGTGTCGAGTTCTCGGGACACTCCTGCAGTCCTTTGCCGCTCGGCCCGGCCCTGCGACGCCCTGTTCCGGCTCCGGCCGCAGCCACCGAGTCACCGCGCGCCACCATGCCCCTCACCCTCACAAGACTCCTCTACGTCCCACTGGTGAGAATGCAGCTTGTTGTTACACTATACACACGACATCCATCGCAACGACAGACGGCAGAATGAGCGCCCCGATTGTCGAGCCCGTGCCGGCTCGTCCGTCGTCCGAGTTCTGTCTCCTGGACAAGCCCGACTTTGAGCAAGTCGAGACTGCGGACCGGATCCCTCTGTCGCGCACGCGCATCGACGAGCGCGCGCGCTCGCAGCTGCACTCCTCTTCGCCCATGCGTGAGATCGCGGCCAGCCCCGACGAGGCGCGGCGGCAGACCACGCCTCAAGCGCGCGCCGCCGTGCAGTCGCTGGAGGGACAGCGCGCGACTCCGCCAAGCATGCACGAGAAGCAGGCCGCGACGGAGCGCGACCTGATGGACGACGAGGAGCAGGGCACCGTTGTCGACGGCATCGAGGACGACAACCTCTGGGTCCTGCTGCGCATGTTCAACACGCAGGTCAACCACGTTCTCCATCCCGCCAGGGGCTTGCCGCCCGACCAGCCGGATCTCCGCCAAACCAACCTCCCCAACGTCCCCTATCGCTCCGACACTCTCAAGGCCAACCTTGAACGGTTCATCAAGGCTATCGCCCCGCCATCCTCGCGCGGGATTCGCGAGGTGCAGCGGTTGAGCGACTGGCACGGCGAGTTCTACCGCACCCTCGCATATTGCGCCAGCTACTTCCTCGCCTGGGGACTGGGGTGCACCGTCGTCGCGGCGCTGTGCTTCTTCGCCATCCTCGTCGCGTTTCCCGGAACCAGACGATTCCTCTTCCCCGACTTGCCCGAGGAGGTCCCGCCCCCGGACCCGCTGGAGCACATCAAGGACGAGCCGCTCGCCAAAGCCACCCCGGCGACCAAGGACCACAAACTGACCCGCGCCGAGCAGGCGGAGGAGCACTCGGTCGAAGTCACGGCCGTCATGCTGGGGTACATCGGCAAGCTCCTGCTCGGCGGCGAGGCGAAGGAGGGCAACGCGGTCGTCGGCCCGAAGGATCTCGTGGCCGAAGCTGACCAACCCGACAACATCGTGACGGACGCGAACGGCAAGATCGTTGGGTACCAGACGGAGGACCTCGACGCGAACGCCGAGAAGATGCGCGTCGGTGGCGAGGTCGTCAATGTCCGGCGGGACAAGGAGGCGCGGAGCGAGGCGCAATCCGAGGCGGACGCGCGCCGCGAGGAGCTTACTACACGTATGGCGAAAGCGACCGAGAACGGCGTCGGCAGCGCGGCCGACTTTATCGAGATCATGCAGAAGGCGCTGTCTCCGGTCCCAGTGTATCCGGACAGTTTTGCGCGGTTCAAGCTTGCGTCTCTCCTCGTCGCGCCGGCGCTGATGCTGCACTACGTTCCCGCCCAGCTTATTGGCCGGGTCGTCACGCTGCTCTTCGGCGTCGTGTTCTGGGGCCACGAGCCGATGATGAAGGGCGCGAAGCGGCTTATGGAACGGTTCCCGGATTGGATGGATCACCTCGACCCGCGCAACCATCTCCTCAGCGGCGTGCCGACCAATGCGCAGCTGACGCTCCACCTCCTCCGTGCCAGTGAGGCGGAGGGTAACCCTCTCCCGCTCCCGCCTGTCGCGCCGACGCTCGAGGAGGCGAACGAGGCGATCAACGACGAGGAGGACGGCGTGAAGACAAAAGCGGCCAAGGCGGCCGCATCCGACACGAAGGCCGGCCAGGCGCTCTCGAGCGGCAACCCCGACAACGACAAGGGCGTGCGCAAGGCGGCCAAGAAGACTGGTAGCAAGACGAAGGGCCTCTTCAAGCGGGCCGCGCGCAAGCTGGCGGGTATGGGCAGCGACGTGACGGTTGTTGGGGAGGAGAGCGGGCTGATCAAGAAGAAGATCAACTCCATGGTCCTGAAGGCGAAGTGGGGCGACGACGTGCCCGAGGGCGGCTTCGTGGCCAAGCACAACGGCACGAGCGGCCATCTTTTCCTCGACGACGAGGAGGGGTGTCTCTCCTGGGTACCCCTGCTTAGCAAGGCGCCAGAGAAGGTGTGGTACATTGACGACCTGGTTGAGATGAAGAAGCAAGGGCTGGGCGTGCAGCGCCTCGCACTCGCCATGATGAGCGGAGCCGAGATTGAGAGTCTCGGCCTGGCGCTGCGGTTCGCCAAGACGGCAGACGACGTGAGCATGAAGGACATGACGGAGGAGGAGCAGCTGGCACACGCCCAGAAGGCTGAGGAGAGCCTCATCTTCCGCGGCGTCGAGGCGAGGGAGCAGTTGTTTAACCGCCTCATCGCTATGGGGCACCAGAGGTGGGAGATGCTGTAGTTTCGGATGCACCTGTTTCATCATTGCAAGACGTTCATGACATGGCGTTTGAAGGGATCGATCGTTGAGCGGCTCTTGATGTCAGCACTGGCAGCTTCTGTTCGAGACTATGCATGCCGTCGCCGTTGTTGCTTGTCTACTAGCATCCGCTGTTCCTCGGTGACGGGATGGAGTCAGCCAATCGGCCTCCACCAGACGGGTTTAACACCGAGATTGTTTCCACATGCGGACCACGAGATTTGAGATATTGAGATCTCCCGCCCAGTTGCTTGTTGCGTCATCGTTAGTGTCCCTCCGTCCAATCTCGGCACACGACGCATTCCCATAGATCACACTCGAACCACCACCCCCGAATCCCATCCGCACTTATCACGCTTCAACTCTCGTTGTTTTTGTCTAACTCAACAATTCATCAACATCATGCTCGCCCGTACAGCCATCACCCGCTCTCGCCCTGTCGCCCGCACCGTGAGTTCCCCTGTGGCCGTGAAGCTGACGCCAGGTCGTGCAGCGCCGCCTCAACTCGACCCAGTCCGGCGGCCAGTCGTCCCAGTCCTCTCAGCAGTCCTCGCCTAGGAGCAAGGCGATCAACGAGGAGCGCAAGAACACCGGTACGTTCCCGTTCGCAACTACTCTTCCCGCCCACTGGATCCCATCTCCCTACCTCGTCAACTCCATCCGCCAGCTCCAGTGGCAACACACGTGCGCAACGCAACTGACAACCAGGCATAATTGTCGGCACCGTCGCGCTCGGCGCTCTGGGCGTCTTCTACTTCCTCCAGAACCGGGGCAAGAAGGACGCCAAGTGGAACGAGCAGGAGGCCTCCAAGGACAAGGCGAAGCAGCAGCAGCGCCAGCAGAAGGACGTCGACGCCGAACACAAGGCGACCAAGGTGTGTCCATCCTCGACCGCGGCTAGCTGACGTCGAGTAGGAGGGAGTCGTGAGCATGGAGTAGGCGCTTTGTACGATCTGAATGAAGTCGGAAGTTTCGATATCGTTTGCCGCAGCCGAGGACGGGGGGATCGGCGTGACGTCAGGCTCGGCCGTGCGTCGGTCGGAGAGGCTTCCAGACGACAAGCGAAGGACATGCGACGGCAACAAGGTCATCCGTCAGTGCAAGAAGATTTACTGAACTCACGGGGTGATTGACTGGTGACATGCAGGGTTGGAAGGGGCCAAAGAAGTGTGACTCAGTGAAATAAAATGATGGAGTCAACGCTGACATTGAGAAACGCCCAAACGCTCCCCCACCATTGCTCAGCACAGGCATATCAGCTAAGCGAAGTCTACCACAGTCATGGGATGGGTACCGATGGGGGCGAGTGAGGGCGCTGTCTGCGCAAATTGCGCCGTGAAGCAGCGCCCCCCGTGACTACAGTCGAGGCGACGAACGTACTCCACGACTCATGGGTTTGCTCCCTCGTTCCCCGCGTGTGCACCGAACCGGATACCCTACCACGGCGAGCGTCGTCTGACGCCCCTGGACCTTACCCCTCTGTATCGACTCGCCTGTGCGAGCTGTGCTATGACTGACCTTCGAGCTCCGCACATCTCACTGAGAACCACACCGAGAACCCTGTGCAAGCCGCAGGGATCGATCCGCCACCACATCTTGGGCCCTTACTTACCATGCGGCGCGGACTGGGAGTCGAAGACTCCTGCGCCATCATGGACGCTGACGGGCTTCGCTGTTGTTGGTAGGGAAAGCGAACTACTGAGTATCCTTCCATGATCCCTCATTGCTGTGATCTCGGGCTGAAGCTGACGAAGGGGTGTGTACCCATTGTCCTCCACGGTCGGCTGTCACCCATCCAGTCCGCCCAGTCAGGAACGCGGGGCTCCACATCGATGGGTTCCGGCGATCACAAAGCGTTAGTCACGATTCCATGTCGATGAATAAGTGACTCTGCGTTCGAGCATTTCCGTGACAGGGACGTTCACCAACAGAGTGTATAAGCAAGCACGGCACGGGTGGCAACAACCGTAAATAGCATCTCGGTCCCGGCCGAGACCCCGCAGGAACCGAAAGCAAATGGCCCCCAATCGCCGATCGCGCCGCCGGTCGCTGCGGCGATGCGGGGCGTTAACGCCACCGGCGCCACCGCCCGAACGCAGCACCGGAACGCATGGTCCTCTCGCCGCTCGATCGTTTCGCCGCTCACTGTTGTCATCAACGCGTCGCTGCATGCTTTCGTCTCCATCTTCCTTTGTCATCACCGTCACTCTTTGACTCGCGACTCTCGTTCACCATCTTGAACTCGAACTTGCATGCCTACGCTGCACACTGGACAACAGTCCCGCCCTCACCATCCTTCACCACCGGCGAGCTCTCGTGATCCCCGGCGCCCTCAGCCAAACACCTCAACCAAGCCACCTTGGCCAGATCTTTCAACTATACTCTCAAACTCCCAAGCGCGCTCGCCATGATCCTCGAAGTCGCCGCCGCCATGACCTTCTTCAGCTTTGGCCCGACACTACTCGGCGTCCACTTCGCGCGCGGAATCAAGCCCAGCAAGATCAAGAAGGCTGCCTTGATTGCTGCGCTCTCGCCTCGCTCCGACCCGGACACTACTCGTGATGTGTAAGCCCCATGACACTAGATAAGGTGAGCTCGCGTACCCTGAAACGTAGCTGACAGATCAGGAAGGAAGAACATGTTACAAATTGTACATAACTCATGTATCATCCTACTCGGCTGCAATGCTCTCGGGCATCCAGCGCTTCTGGTTGGTGTCGGTGAAGATCAGGCCGTGCTTCAGCTCAAAGTGCGCCTGGACGTTGATGCCCGTCATGATGATGCCGCAGAGCCCGAGCTCGTCCTCGACCTCGCACCTGACTGCACGGCTGTGGACGTCGTAGAGGTGCTGGCTGAACGCTGCTGCATTGGTCGTGCTGGCATCACACCCCCGCCAAGGGCAGATAACGGTGCCGGTCTCCTCAAGAGCAAGGGTGAAGAGTACGTCGATGGTCGGAACCAGGGACTCGGGACCCATGATGTTTCGGCGGGGAAGGTGCTTGAGACCGTGCTTGAGACCGAGGTTGAAGGCTCGGCTGAGACTGTGTCACTTCTTTGACAGAGCCGACTGGTCGCGCCCGATAGGGTCGGGAGGGGGAGGGGGAGGGTAGGAGCTGATAGGCTCGGACTTGGGGTACGGCGAATGCACCGAGGCGGCGCGGGAGGGGCCGGCAGCGGGCTGATCTGCGTGGTGCTGCCGAGAGTGAGAGGGCTGGGAGTTGCGTGCGTTGCTGTCAACGCCGTAGGAAGGAGCGAGTTTCGGGGGGTTGTCATGAAATGAGTGTCGGGGGTTGTGCTTCTTCCGCGGAGGCTCTGTGGGTCAGGTTGGACAAAGGTAGGTCTTTGACATCTGCTTACCGTTAGGGTGCGGCACCATGCCTGGTGTTGGAGTGCAGAGGGCAGTGGTTGATGGCGAGGTTGACAAAGGCTGGTGAGGGAAAACGTCACCTCAGCCGCTCAGTCGGCGATTGACTGCATGCCAGTGGACCGCGCTAATCCAGGTGAGTCACCCCGTCCATGCGCACTGGCTGCGCCTCTTGCAATGCTCCACCGTAGCGACACACCGCATGCATCGCACTCTCCTGACCTACTGATGCATGCCCTGCTTTTCTACTTCTTCGCGTTGGTGGCAATGAGCCCGTGCTTCAACTCGAAGTGAGCGTGCACGTCGTACCCCACGAGCGAAAGGCCACAGAAGCCCAGATCGTCCTCAACTTCGCACTTGGTAACCTTCCCGTGCGCATCCGCCAAGTGCTGGCTATATGCCGCAGGGTCAGCGGTGCTCGCCTCGCAGCCACGCCAGGGGCAGACCTTGACGTCGGTCTCCTCGAGCGCTTGGCCGAAGATCTTGTGCACGGTGGGCTTGAGAGTTTCCGCGTCCTTGATGGTGCCGGGAGGGACGAAGCTGAGACCGACATTGAGAGCTTTGGTGAGACTGACCCACTTCTTCGCGAGGGCGGACTCGATGCGTCCATTGGCAGAGGTGGGAGGATGGGGCATACCGCAGGGGCAGCTGGGTTCAGAGTCGGAGAGGAGGGCAGTCATCAAGGCAGCATAGGATGCGGCGGCGGCAGAGAATTTGGCGTCGGCGAGGAATTCGGGACTAAGCTCCTTGGGCTGAGTTTCTGAGCGTCAGATAGGAAGGGCGGACCGTATCTAAGGGGACGAACCTTTCTTGGGAGGCATGGCGGGGGTTTGCACTTGCGTCGTGGGTAGTTGATGTTGAAGTGTTAAAGCCGCGTTGTCGAGCATAAGAGTGGGAATCGATGGAAGGGAGCTGCCGCTGGCCACTGGGTGACTGTACAAAGGTGTAAGTACCAGGGTAACACACGGCCTGTGCGACACTGCGCCCCGCTTGAGAGCGTACACAACGCGATAGGACCGTAGTATAACAGCACACGTTGTCGATTCACACTCGTTTGGACCTTGCCTTCTTCAGTTCTCACAGCACTGACTGTACGGATGCGTGCATGCATTGAGGGCCGCAGCATGCAGGTTGTCCTGCGTAGGAAGCGTCCTTGTGCTCAGGGTTGTCGCGTGGACTGGGGGCCGATCGCGATCGCCGCATCAGGTCGCAGTGATTGCTACCGTCGGAGGAGTGGGCATGCAAGATTCATTGTGACGCCTGACGTAGGTGTCGAACCCTCTTCTTCCACAGCACCTTGACCTCTACCATGTTCGACCATGCATTCGACTGCACCGAGGAGCCAACGCTACCTGCTACGTCACCCCATTTTCTCGAGTACAACGAGTCCGGCTCCTCCTTGACGTCTACCCTCGCCTTCCTCCACAGTCACAATCGACCACCGATTCTTCCCTCACATCATCGACCTGATCCTCTCATTCCTTTGCTATCCGGGTTTTGTGCACTGCTCGGCTGTCTGCAAGAGCTGGAGACAGATAGTGATCAAGGTTCCTCGACTTTTCCAGCATGTTTCCATCGTCGAGCAGTGCGTTGAAGAGGGACCGATCCTGGTTCGGAGTCGAAGCCTTGATTGGCCGGGATCAGTACGGCTGATCTCAACGCACTCCGAGAACATGCAAGCTTTCCACGATGTCTACCGCTGGACCAGAACAGTGGACATCCTTTCCACGCCTCACAGGCGCTCAGAAGTGGCGCACTCGCCTTCCCCCTGGCAGAAAACGTCGCAGTGTCTTCTTGATTGCAGACCGTCGGACGCTCTGGAACATGCAACCTTCTTCTCCTCCGACGTGCTAATGTGGGAAGGAACGGTTTACTTCATCGACTTCGTTGAGGGCCGATTCATACTTGACTGCGGCACGAATGGTGAGCCGCACATGGTGACTGTCAATGTAGACTGTTACGCAGACCCGACCGTTTCTCGACCATCGATGACCTCGGCCTTGCGGCCCGGCTCTGATCATGGGCTATCCTACGACATCCAGCAAGCTGACCATCGGTATCAACTCCAACAATGACAACGGCAGCAGCTCTGCACCCCGCATCACCATCGATCATCGGTTCTTCCCTCACATCATTGATCTCGTCTTCTCTTCTCTGTCGTACCGGGGCCTAATCTCCTGGTCAAAGGCCTGTACAGAGTGGAGGGAGAGAGTGCGACCTCTTCTGCTCAATCATGTTGCCATCTGCGAGGACGAGAACCGCAGGTTGGCCATCGTCCGAAGCCATGGTATGGAATGACCCCACGATTCGATAGTGCTAGCCACTACTTTCTCCGCAGAACCCGGAGATCTTCCTCAAGTGACTGAAGCCGAGATCGTAGACATCTACTACAAGGAGTCCAAACCCGACGCAGCTCTGGGGTCCACTACTGTTGATCCTCTTCGTCCCCCGGCATTTCACCGGCTTCTGTCTCCCCACTACACCAAGCACAATGCAACCCCACGAAGCAGAACCGACTTTCTGAGCTATAATCTCGGCTGGACGGACGTGGTGCACTTCATCGACTATTTGCAAGGGAGCTTCGTCCTCGCAACCGACTGTCCCCGCAGCCCGACTGTCCTCACCCTGAGCATCGATTGCTACACCAATCCCGCCAGCTATGTGGAGTACATCACCTCGCCGTATTCATACGCCTTCGATGACCTCTACGGTGCTTCGTTTGAAGCTCAGTACTACACCAATATCTTCAAGAACTGTACCGGTCAAGAAGCGCCTGCGAACAGTGCATCCCTCACTGCTGCGCGAGACCAGCTCAGCGTCGTGCAGTGTCGAGACCGGACACTTGGAGCTGCCTGCGAGCTGCTCCTTTTCATCGGGGATCGGGGCAGTCACATAGAGAGGATTGCAGTCGTCGGCATGGACGACTTCGTCGCAGCTGACAACCTCCACTCTTACCTGCACAGCATCTGTTGGCGGGCCGGCGAGTTGAAGGGTCGTAGCTGTTGGCCTAACATGACAGCCGATGTGCCGTGTCTCGGAGAGTACCTCAAGTTCTATACCCACGACCAGTATCGCAAGATGGTTGGAGAGGAGCGCTACCGTCTTCTGACCGTGCGCTGAAATGCTAAGCTGTAGGTGTCTGAATCTTTATGCATGTGAAGTGTTTTCCCCTACATCGCGGAAGTATATCAACCGGCTAATTGATAAACTCTAACCTCGGCGAATTCTGACCCTGCATTCGTTGGGTTCCTGGAACCCATTTGCATACTAGATGAGCAGCTACGACGCCGTGGTTCAGGGTAGCTAACAGGATGCGGCTGAGCAAGTGCAATCCTCATCACTTCTCGTCAGAAATGTCTCTCTCGGGGGGCGCAATAAATCAGGTGTTTGGTCCCGCGCCGATCAGTGGACAATCGTGGGAGCCACGTCTATTCGGTCGACGCGCGTCGACGACCATCTTCGCTTCCTTCAACACCGCTCTCCATCGCTATCACTCCGACTCACTATGGCGGAAAAGCGGACAGACTTCAAGTCTGTCAGTGATACCAAGTCGACAAGCAACAACGAGCCCCGCATCACAATCGACCATCGCTTCTTCCCTCACATCATCGACATCATCCTGGCGTCCCTCTCCTATCCGGGTCTCGTCGCTTGTGCAAGCGCCTGCAAGGAGTGGAGAGGCAGGCTCAGGTCACGTCTTTTCAAGCATGTAGCCGTCTTTGAGTCGACCCTTGATGATGAAACCACAGTCATCAGAAGTCGAGACCCGAGTTGGCCAGACAAGTCAGCGGTGCTGGTCGTATCCGACCCTGCGAATGTCCATGACTTCCGCGAGGTCTATCACTCCTCAATAGTCGACAGCTACTGGAGCTACGAAGGCTTCGAGCTTTCTCAGATACTTGGACCTACCTCCCGATGGCCGACTGTGTTCCACCGACTGGTCGTCCCTGCCACTTCCTATGGCATTGGAGACTTTGGGCACGACCCAAACCCCAGTGAAAGCCAAAGCTTCTCCAGCCGCCACGTAAACTGGTCAGACATTGTCCACTTTATCGACTACTCCGAAGGAAACTACGCCCTTTCACCCCACCGACGTCCTGCACGTGCAACCTCCTCCGCAATTATAAGCATCGCATGCTATTCCGATCCCACTGCGCTTGACGCACCTGTCCGTGTCTTAGAGCTAGAAAGCATTTGTGAGAAATCCAAGAGCTGCACGTTCGTATTCACCAACTGCATCAAGCAAAAGTCACGCCAGTCGTTCAGATATACGAATGCGGGTCGCCCACCCTTCGTTGGTCCCTTGAAGGTGGGAGCCACGCCCAGAGATTGGCGTATCCCCAATCACACCTCCGGTGCAGCTGTGGAAGTTGTCCTGACCCTGCTCCGTAGGCAAGCCGTTGAGTCGATAATTGTCGTCGGCCTGGAAGACTTTGTGGAAGCGGAGTTCTACGTCGCCTATGTACGCGACGTCTGCTTCGAGGCTGCGTTTTCGATGGGTCTCGGCGTCGTTTGGAATGAACAGGTGCCAACTCTCGGAGAGTTACTCAAGTTCTATACCCATGCTCAGTACCGCGACCTTGTTGGAGAGGAGCGCTACCGTCTTGTGACAGTGCACTGAAGAAGGAAGGTTGTACAGTAGCATGCATGTAAGTCGATCACCCGATCTCGAGGCACGTCTCCCCGGCAAATAGATAGGCTGACCTCGGCCAAGTCCACTCCTCCGAGTCGTACTTTAGTCCCCGGTCATCGTGAGCATGTAGCGATCTTCATTGTCAATTCGACCAAGGGCCGGGACAGGCTACCCAGGCTCGTTTCTCGATTGCTATAGCGCACCTGTGTTGACACGCACTCCTCATGTGAGGGGCGTGTGTAGCGAAGGCGCAACCGATCGGCATATTTTGGTGCCGCAACCCATTGCCTTGAAGCAAGTCGCAAGTCGCCTTTCGATGTCAACAACTCTTCTCCAACCCGTAAACTCAGCTGGCTGAACATCGCCCAAAGTTCTAGACTCGCACTGATTGAAGGTTTCCCTGCGGCCGACAACGGCACTGCCAGCTTTAAACTCGACCACCGGATCTATCCGCACATCGTCGACCTCATTTTTTCATCCCTCTCGTATACAGGTCTTATCGTCTGTTCGGCAGTCTGCAAAGGATGGAGAGTGCAGCTGCGACCCCACTGTTCAAACACGTCGCTGTCTTCGAGTCGGTTTCCTGTGATGAAACTGTCATGGTACGAAGCCGTAACTTGAAGGACCCCAGACCTCTGCCGTTCTGAGGGCTTCGCACCCGGCGAACGTCGACGCTCTTCGCACTGTGCAGGATTGCCAGACAGTAGACTGCTTTAGCTACTATGACGACTTCGAACCCGCTCAAGCCTTACGCCCTGCATCCACCTGGCTCATGGTGTTCCATCGGATACTGGCCGAAAGGACTTCAAAGGGCGCAAAGCAATTCGACAACCACGACAGCCTTCGTTGGAGAACAGCCTTTCACACCAAGCATTTGAGCCAGACAAAGGTAGTCAAGTTTGTCGACTACTCTGGCGGCCATTTCACCTTCCCACCAAACCAGTGTTCTTTCTCTACCAAGACCTTGCTCCTGAGCATCGATTGCTTTGACAATCCGACGTTACACCGGTCTCCCATCACCTTCGACCATCTGCCTGGGCGTCTGGAGCGGAATTACAACACCGGCCCCTTGAAGATTGCACTTTTCTGTTTAACAATTGCCTTGGCCAAGAGTCACAATTTCCTGGCCCCGGGGAGCGTTCAGGAATGGCCTGGATGCCATATTGGGACCTGGGCACGCTGGGCAGGCAGCTGTACAGTATGTCCCATTTCTTGGGGCTGTCTGCGAGTTGGTGCTAGTTGCCCTCAGAACCCCTTGCCCCGAAAAAGTAAGCGTCGTCGGTCTGGAAGGCTTCATGCCAGGTAGGGAGTATCCGATCGTTTGTCTCGTAGGCGCAAGAGAGACCGGACGGTCGATCGTCGTTATGGACGACATCCCCTCTCTCGGCGAGAAACTCCAGCTCTACACACATCGGCAGTACCGCCGATTGGTTGGAGGGAAGCGCTACAGACTAGAGACTGTGCGTTGAACCCTGGACCACTACTGCGCACGACAAGCGCTTTCGTCTCCAGATAAGGGCGGGCGGAGGCTTTTCAAACCCACCACTGAGCCGCTCTCTCGGTCAATGACGCATGCCCTGATAAGATAACACTTGCGGATACGTCAGTCGTCGACACGCGCTTTCGTGAATTTGAGCCACACTATGCAATACTTATTAAACTACAAGATTTCCTACAGAATCCGCGCCTACGCGGATGCTGCCCACTAGCCCTTACTTTACTAGAGTTGAAGAGAGAGAGGAGAGACACATATGGATGATGTTGTGATGATGTGATGAGACTATAAAACTTAGACGATGGCCTCCCATACGCGGGCGAGGACATTGCCGGCGGGCTTGACCTCCTCGACCTCGTCGGGCTCGGAGCCAGTGACGAGGTCGACCTCCATGACGGGGACCATCTTGCCCTTGGTCCAGAACTTGTGGCCAAAGTACGCGATGAAGAAGAGGGGGACAGGGAGGTAGCCGCAGATGAAGTCGGCCGTGTCCCAGTGGCCCTTGAGGAAGACGGTCCAGGCGTTGAAGAGCGTAACGATGCAGGTGAAGATGAGCGTGTACCATCCGACGAAGGGCTGGAACCATCCGCGGTATCCGAGCTCCTTGCGGTTGAAGCCCTGCTTCTTGCAAGCCTGGTAGAAGCGGAGGTAGGTGGCGGCGATACCGGCCCAGGAGATGAGACCGACCTGCGAGGTCATGTTCGCAAAGTAGTCGAACACCTGCGCGGAGGAGGTGGCGCCAGCAGAGGTGAAAGCGAGGAGACCGAATGCGAAGGCAACGGCGACGCAGAGGTAGGGAGTGCCGTAGCGGTTGGTGCGCTGGAAGATCTTGGGAGCGCGACCGGTGAAGGACAGAGCCCACAGGGCTCGAGAGCCGAGGTACATGTGAGCGGAACCGGCCGAGAAGGCGGAGGTGAGGACACCGGCGTTGATGACGTGGGGCAGTCCGCGGATACCGACACGGGTGAAGGCGAGCACGAACGGCGACGAGGCGGCGGTGCCGGTCTTGATCTTGAGACGCGGGTCGGACGAGGGCATGATGAGGGTGAGGACGAACACGGTAACACAGAAGAAGATGACGATACGGATCCACACGCGGCGGATAGCCTTGGCCATCGTGCTCTTAGGGTTCTTCGTCTCACCGGTCGTGAGACCAATGTTCTCGACTCCGACCATGCCGAAGGCGGCGCGCGTGAGGGTGGCCCAGTAGCCGAGGAAGCGGCCAAGAGCGCCAGGGATGCCGAGGTACTGCTGGAAGGGGCCGTTGACGCCGGTCCAGAACTTGAAGCCGATCACCTCATGCTTGGGGTTACCGCCAGAGGTGACAACGATCGAAGTGATGATGAGGCCGATGATAAGCAGGATCTTGATGCTCGCCTGGAGTCGTTAGCGTGTTTCAGATCGCACTAGTGATGTCACATATCTGTCACCGAAAGCACCAAGTGGCACTTCCGCTGCACATCTCCTGCGTTGCCGAGAGGCGATACTCACGAACCAGAACTCGGACTCTCCATACACGCGCACAGAGAAAGAATTCAGAATAGTGCAGACGACGAGCGCGATGACGATCCAGGCGGCGGCGTTGACATCCGGCAGCCAGTAGCCGAAGAGAATGGCGACGGCGGAGCACTCGGTGGGGAACAGGATGGTCCAGAGGTACCAGTAGAACCAGCCAAGAGCAAAGCTCATCGAATCAGAGAAGTAGCGACTGGCGAGGCTGGGGAATGTCAGCGCTTGATCCGAAGTTTGATACGGGGTGGACGAATGAGAGTCCGCGACTCCGGGTCGGAAAACCGGTATCTCGGCCCATGTGTTGTGGAGATCCGGACGCGTCCGAGGTGGGACCTCGGATCTGAAATGCAGCAAGCCCCGCAAGCCACCGCCAAAATAAACGACACTTACGCGATGTGGCCACCAGGAATCGGAGTGTGCACCAGCATCTCTCCAAGACACGCCATGACGGCGTAACAGAGGGACGCGATCGAGCAGAAACCCAGGAACATTCCGAGCGGGCCTCCGTCCGAGAGCGCGGATGCGGTACCAATGAAAAGCGCTGTGCCGATGACTCCACCGAGGGCAATCATTTGAACTGCTGTTAGACACCGGTGACTTGAAGATCACGCCTCCGACCGCGGGGCGCTCGGTTGGGCGCCCGCATCGGGACAGGGAGGAGCCACTCACTGTGACGGTTCTTGAGGCCACGCTGGAGACCGCCAGTGTTCGCCTCGGGGTCCCACATCCGATCGGGGTCGACGGCCTCGATGGCAAACTCATGGTCCTTCTTGTCGTCAAAGCTCTGACGACTGTTGACGGACATGTTGGTTGTAACGAAAGTGGAGGAACAGGTAGACAGATAGAGAATGAAAGGTTGCTGCTGTTTAGGTTTCGGGTTGAGGTCAGGTGATGAGGAGTTCAAAGTCGAAGTTGCGGAACTCGCGATGAGTTTGTCACCTGCGCTTGTTGCTTGAAGGGGTCCTTGAGGGACTGGACGTGGAGTTGGTGACCAAGAAGTGAAGGTTGGGTCGAGGTTGGGAAGAGGCCTTGTCGGTGCATCGCAACGGTCGTTATTAATGGTATCGGTAACGGCTCATGCATCGCTGCAACGCCCAACATTACCCCACGGGCCACCCCGGAGCTGAAGATGGTTAGCGATGTGGACCTCGTTTGGCGAGGTAGGCGGTGGTAGGCGGCAGGGTGTCTTGCGGGGCTGTCCACATTCCTGCGGTCTTGCGCGTTGTGACTGGGCGATCTCGCTGACCCAAGCTCCGACCCCTGCGTCCCTGCCGGGCCTCCAAGCGTGCGACCTTGGTCGTTGCGCCGCGGTGCCGTGTGTGCCGCCTCGCTGCCGTCGAGCAAAAGATAGACAGCCGAGGGCAAGGAACGTTATCGGCTGAAAAGAGAACGCCGCCCAATCCGAACTGAAGGGATGATCACTCAGTATCAGCATGTCTGGGAACCAGGTGGCTAGGACGCCGACAGCGACCAAAGTGGGGGCGGGGCAGAGCACGGGCGGCTGGGCGGCGTGCCGCACCCAGCAGGGATTTCCAACCCGCACCACGCCTCAGATTGCGCCGAGCGCACTGGCAGCGTTGAGCGAGCGGTCCACCAGTCTTCTCAGATACGGGCACACGCTAGCGTTGTTCCATTGTCACGAGCGCACGGTCCAGTCGCAGCCCGCCGCGCGCCACCACCAAACCCACCAGCGTCACTTCTTAGCTGATCTGGGCAGGCGATGTCGGGTAACGGTGGCAGCCCATGAAAAGTCGAAACCGGGACACCCGCTCGAGCGTTCGAGCCCGAGCACAGCACTACGGCCACTTTAGCTACTACGGTCTTAGTCAGGCGCGCATCCGGAATCGCGACGGTTCGGGTCCTTGTCCTTGTCCCAGTCTGCAATCCCACAATCCTCAACGTCCAGCGCCCGGCGCCACCGGAATGGGGTCCGTATCATGCATCAGGCGGCACCCACTACGGCGTTTTCGTTGATACGCCTGACGGCCCTAGGCATCCTTGGGCCGAAGATACGCCTTGGCCTGGGTTTGGGGCACTGCAGCTTGCGGGCAGGCGACGCACCCGACCCGACCCCGTGTACCCGTGACAGGAGCGTAGGGAAACTGGGCGCTGCTGGGTCGATCCAAGGCGGCAGCCAGACAAGCGGCAACTCGGATCTTCGACTTCTATCAGCTAGGCGTCGCTACCGTCGCCAGTAGGGCTGGGCACGAGCTAAAGTGCTATCGGCCATGTTCATATGCGAGACCAGTTGAAGAAAAGTGAAACGCTCGCACACCCAGTGTGCCAGACAGCAGTTGCCGCGGGCCGTGGCCCCCGCTCATAAACTCGTGAGACCTGGCTCCCTGGGGATCCCGCGGTGCATCGCCGTCGTCTATCATCACATGCAGCTCTTAAGAGCCGTACACGCTTGGTTGAACCTTCTCACCCTGTGTTGCGGCCGCTTCTGGCGAGCGCTGCGAGCACAGCGAGGGGGCGCCCCCACATCTTCTCTTGCCCGCTCGCTATCGTGGAGCAACTATATTCCCTCATCCCATCTCATCTGAACTCATCTTGCAACCTGCATTCGGACGAGCGCATCTCGCACCGTGCTCACGTCACCCGACGCCCGAACGCACCTGTCGCTTCTACCAACAAAGCCATAAACCGGTACAGGTACTTGCTTCTTATCTTTTTTGGACGAGCGCCTCGCCCCTCTGAATTTCGCATCCGCACTGAGTGCATTGCTTCACACGTAGGCAGTCTTTCGCGGTCGCAAGCGAGCCCATATCCGAATGAAAGCAAGGCACGCCCCAGCCGTCACAGTTCGAGGTATAAATACACTAGATACTCCCCACCCTGCGTTCTACACCTGACAGATCTCTCATGATCGCCGTGAGCGGGATCGAGTGCGCTAGGTCGTTGGAATCAGGTTCCGAGTCCAGAAGATGAGTTGGTCGCGTGAGCAACGTGCGTTTTGGATTTCACGCGGCTCGTCACTGCCGTACCTGTGACTTTTGCAGAGCAGGATGAGATCCGGGAAACACGGCCCCGTTACTTGGGGGCGAGGTGGGAAGAGGTGAGAGTTCCGCATCGGGTATTCCCCGGCGACTGAGGGGTCCTTGCCCACCTTGTGCTTCAATTGCCGGCGATAACCGTCCCAAGTTGCCGTTAATGCCGTTCCCTCGATGCCCTCAGCGTTCTTGCGTCATGCCCTTCCGCGTGGCGAATCGATGCGCTGCATGTTCCGCGCCTCCACCTGGCTCTTCTGTCGCCGCCCCACTTGCCCCAACTGGCCCCGCTCACCTCAGCTGTCCCAGCTCTGGCACAAAGCGGCAGCAGACGGTAATCAGCGGGAGTTATTCGGCACCTCCTCTCGCCTCAGCCAAGCCGACATGTGCTGGAGCAGCAGGAACAGCACCGCGCATGTGACCAAGCCAAGTCTCTCGTGCTGCAGGTAATAGCTCTGCCCAGCTGGCACCTGCTGCACCAGAAGCAGGTCGCAGCGTCATCAGCTCAGCCAGCGGCATTCGCACAAAGGAACCCGACACAGCGACTAGTCTGACGCAACTCACGCAACTCAGCCCACACTCGCTAAGAACCCAGAATAGCTAGCCCAGCGCATTCAGCGCAGGCCTCCTGCCCATCTGCACCTCCACCTAGCAACTGGCTCTGCTGACCCGCTGAGGCCGCTAAACCCCCCAGATGCCGGCCCACAAACCCCTGTGATTCCTGCTGACCCAATCATCCGCTCGACCCGCCGTGTACCGAGAGATGCCGTCAGATCCAAAGGAACAATGATGACCCGTGGAACGCACCGAAACGCACCGAAGCGCACTAGCGGAGCTAGCGGTGCTGGAGGGCGCTAATGAGCGGCAAACACAGGGCAAAGAGGGGCCCTCCACTGGACTGGCAAGGCCCCGCTTTCTCGGCCCCTGCGGCCCTCTCCGTCGTGAAGCTGGGCACCGAGGGGGTCGTTACCGCCGGATCGGGCGGGGGTACTGACGGCACAGGCAGGAACCTGCAGGCTGAATGCCAATTCCAGCGGTTGATCATCCTGACGACAGCCGGCGGCGAGTATAACTAGCACCTGCGGGGCAAGCGGAGCCCACCTTTCCCCGCACTCACACATCGCATCCACAACTTACGCCCTCGACACTCGACATTCGACACATCGGGGCGAACCTAAAACAATGCACGCACGAACATCCGACCCCGAGGCTGGGCTGCCGCCCTACGAGGAGGACAAGAAGGGCGTCGAGGTCAGCCACCTCGAGGACGACGTTGCCGTCAAGGGCGCGGACAAGATTGATCTCACGGGATACGTCTATGTGCCCGACACGCCGGAGGAGCGCGCGCTCGTGCGCAAGATCGACATCCACATCCTCCCCATGCTGTGGGTCATGTACATCATGAACTATGTGAGTATCCAGCTGCATGAGCGCCTAAAGGCGCGAATGCCTCGCTGTGGTGGCTCCACGATCTGGGCCTCCACCACGCCACACCACACCCAGCGCTAACGCCCAGCTCGACAGGACCAACATCGGAAACGCGAAGGTGGGCGGGATGCAGGCCGACCTCGGCCTGAGCTCGTCCGAGTACTCCCTCGTCCTCTCCATCTTCTTCATCGGCTACCTGCTCTGGGAGGTGCCGTCGAACATGATGCTGGCGCGGAGCACGCCGTCGCTCTTCCTCCCCGCCATCATGTTTGCGTGGGGCGCCATGTCCATCGGCGCCAAGGGCGTGACCTCGCTCGGCGGCATGGTCGCGTTCCGGTTCTTCCTCGGGATCGTCGAGGCCGGCTTCTTCCCTGGCGTCATGCTGCTGATGAGCTGCTGGTACAAGCCCAAGGAGCTGTCTAAGCGTATCGCGGCGTTCTACACGGCGTCTCTCATGGCGGGAGCGTTCGGCGGTCTTCTCGCCGGCGGCATCATCGAGGGCCTCGAGGGCAAGGGCGGCACGCGCGGCTGGAAGTGGCTCTTCATCATTGAGGGCCTCATCACCGTCGTGCTCTCGGTCGTCGCCGTGTTCATCCTGCCCAACTATCCCGCGACGACCAAGTGGCTCACGCTCGAGCAGAAGAAGCTCGCCACTGCCCGTCTGCTCTCCGTCGCTGCTGCCGAGGCGGGAGCTGAGCCCGAGCACCAGTCGCACTGGGACGCCTTCAAGCAGGCAATCAAGGACCCCAAGACCTACGTCTTCATGGTCATCTACAACGTGCTCAACATGGTCGGCACCATCTCCTACTTCTTCCCGACCCTCATGGCCTCGCTCGGTTACGTGCACAGGATGCAGCAGTTCATGACTGTGCCGATCTACGCCGTGGCTCTCGTCATCAGCCTGATGGGCGGCTTCATCGCGGACCGCACGGGCCAGAAGGCCTACGTCGTCGCCGGCGCGTGCGCCCTCGCCACAGTCTCCTTTGTCATCATCGCGGCCGTGCCAAACGACAAGGTCAAGTACGCCTTCCTCTGTTTCGGCGGCGGAGGGATCTGGACCGCGGTCCCCATTTCGCTCTCGTGGCTGGTCACCATGTTTGACGGGCGCGAGAAGCGCGCCGTGTCCATCGCGCTCATCAACGGCTTCGGCAACCTTGCGTCTGTCTATGGCTCCTTCTTCTGGCCCGAGAAGACGGCGCCCAAGTACATCATGGGCTTCAGCCTTACTTGCGCGTTTGCGTTCTTTGCGCTCTGCGTCGTGCTCTTCGCCAAGTGGAAGTTTGGAGACAAGGGCGTCACGAGGACGTCATAGGCGCATCATTCTGTGGAGCGCGGATCGCGCGGATCGGCGCGGAGAGGGGACGGGGTTAGGATCTGGGTGCGCAGTTCGACTGCGCCGGACGGACAAAGGACCAGGAGTTAAATCATCAAGATAATTAGGAATCAGACATTCCGACGTGGTAGACGTAATAGCACCATACTTTTGTACACGCCTCTCTTGCTAGGGCGAAAGGCATATGAACGAAATTCTGAAGATCGATATACCGCACCGTTCTGGCACCGTTCTGTGCAACTGAGCTTGACGCATCGCTCCCTGCGACGCGCTCCGTCAGCTCCGCGGACATGTGTGCGGCGCAGTCAGCTCCAGTGAACCTAGAAACGAGATCCCACTCCGATCCGTCTCGCCGCATTCGGCCTGGTATTGGGCCCCTTGGCAGTGTGTTCCCAAACAAGCTCACAATGTGACCGGTTTGCCAAGACCGTGATGGCGTCCAAGTGCCTCCGATTAGACCAGAGACGGGGCTTGGCTCACAGGCTGGTCAGGATGGTCCGAGGGATGGGACTGCGGGATGCGATGTCCTCCGACTGCGCATGGGTTACGTAACACGGCTGGCATGGGAGCCTGTGAGTGAGGCTGCCCGCTTTTGGCTGGGCGACACCGAGGACGTGTACTGAATTGGACTTTCTTGGCGGCAACTGCATTCCCACGGTGCACCAGACGCGAGTGAGAGAGTGAAATGCTGACGCGAGCCCACTACGGAACTACGGAGGAGTAGTGCTACGGAGGGTAGGCGGAGGATATGTGCCTAACTGATGGCACATGCAGGCGCGATCGCGTCGTGGAGTGATCCTGCCGGGTGCACCGGGTGAGTCGTGCTCGCTACAGAGCCGGGACCAAGTGAACCTTGAATCACCCAGCCAGTCACTGAATGGATCGACGCCCCCCCCGGCTCGCGTTCATGGGTCCCAACTGTGCGTCCAACGATCAGTCCCGATCGATGGAATAGATCTGCGTGTTGGAGATGTACACGAGATGGCCCAAGAGTATAGCGTCTGCTATAAATAAAGGGGCACAGGTGGACAAGCAAAGCTTGGGCGTCTTGGAGGTGCATGCGATGCGACGGGGAGCGAGTCGAGTGCATATGGAGATGGATGGACGGAGCGGCGAGGACCCGATGTGTCTGGGCACCGTAGGGTCGTGTCAGGGCTTGCAGGGTCGAGAGGGGGAAGGTCCGGAGTGCTGGCGAGAATCCAGCGAATGAGCGGTGCCGCAGTACAGCTACGACGAACTACGGCTCAGGGACCACCATCTGCCAAGACTTCGCCAAGAACGACACACCGACCGGCCTTACCTCAGCCATCCTCACTGCTCACTGCACATCCACGTCCATCGGCCCACGCACTCGTCCCAGCAAACTTAGCGCACAGAGCGCACACACCCAGCCCAGCCGGCCACACACCCCTACACGCGCCACTGATCCACTGAGCCACTGACCGCCCGCACCTGTCCCCCGCCGCCCAATGCCCAATGCCCAATGCCCAGCCAGCACTGCACCGCAATCCCACCCACCCAAGCACGGCCCCTCCCCTCCCATCCCCCCTACCCTCCCCCTCCTCGCACGGCTCCGTCCACACGTTCCCATCCTCCTTTTCTCTTCTTCTTGTCCTTCCATCCCGCAGCACCTCTTCTCACACTCTTACGCCCCCCCGTAGTTCAGCGACAGTCACTCCTTACAAGCAGATCATCTCTTTGATCGTCTTCATCCTTCATCTCTTTCTCTCTTCCTAAACTACGGACTTTTTGCTTCTCCTTCTTCCTTCTTCTTCTGTTCATTCCCCCGCATAGCAGCAGCTCAACCCAAAATGCTGCTCTCCACCCTCCTCCTCGCCCTCCCCTTCGTCGCCGCCGCCCCGTCCCCGTGGCAGGCCGAGGACTCGCCCGCCCACGCCCTCTTCAAGCGCCAGCAGGCGTCTGGCGCCGCGGCCGCCCCCGCCCCCGGCGCGTCGGGATCCCCGTACCCCGCCGAGCTGCAGGTTCCCAAGCAGTCGCCCAAGGAGTGGACCGACAAGCTGAAGAGCGTCCAGATCGCCGACGTACCCGTCGCGCAGAAGGACCCCGCCTCGGACAACGCCGTCATCTACCCCGGCCCCCCGTCCGAGGCCGAGCTCTCCGACGCCAAGGGCAAGTACTGCGCCTACTCGACTGGATGCATGCGTGAGGGCGACATTCGTGACCTCCCCGAGGGTGTCTTTGGTGTAAGTTTATCTGGAAAGCGTTGGCGTTCAGCGGGCGAAACGGGATGGCCCAAGCGTCAATGACCGATCGGCACCCCCGTGCACCGCTGCGCACAAACCGTCCCGTTGTTCCTCGGATCTCTGTGTGACTCAGGCTGACGTACGCACAGCTCACGTTCGACGACGGACCCGGCGAGGGCACGCAGCTGCTGTCCGACTTCCTGGAGTCGAAGCAGATGTCATCGCACGCGACGCACTTCTTCATCGGCGGCAACACGGCGGCCAACAAGACGGCGTTCGACCTCGTCTTCAACCGCGGCGGCCAGATTGCTGCCCACACCTGGTCGCACCCGCGCATGACGACGCTCACGAACGAGGAGGTCGTTGCCGAGATCGGCTGGTCCATGCAGGTCATCTACGACTTCTCTGGCGGCCGTATCCCCGCCTACTGGCGCCCGCCGTACGGCGACGTCGACAACCGCGTGCGCGACATTGCGACCAAGGTGTTCGGCGTCAAGACCGTGCTCTGGAACTCTGACACCAACGACTGGAAGATCCCCACCGAGGGTAAGAAGCCCGTCGAGGACATCTTCGAGCAGTGGGCCACCGGCCCCAAGACTGTCGGCCACAACACGCTCATGCACGAGATCCGCACCGCCACCGTCGAGGTCTTCATCTCCAAGTACGACTCGATTGTGAACAATGGCTGGAAGATTCAGTCCATCGCCGAGGCCACCAACGGCGACATGTACCTCAACGCCAAGGACAACAAGTCCCCCGTTACCAAGATGGACCTCGTCTCGGCCTCGGGCTCGACCCAGAACTCGACCTCGTCCGCCGGCGGTGCCAGCTCGTCGGGCGCCTCGAACCCCTCGGGCACCTCGAGCGGCACCAAGCAGCCCTCGGGCTCCGCCGCCGCCGCCGGCCCCTCCGCCTCGGCCCAGTCTGGCGCCCTCCGTACCGTCCCCGGCGCCGCGGTCTTCCTCGCCGCCGTCGCCGCTTACCTCCTCTAAACCCGTCCCAGCGGTTCACAGGTCGTAGGTCGTAAGGACACTCGCATCACAAACAAACTCCCGGACACTTCAGCACGCACTCACACTCTTCCTAGACAGAACTCTTTTACCTTAGCTCTGCCCCCCTTAAGTCCCTTATGTCACACTTGGCCACTTCCCTGCTTGCTGACTGGCAGCGCAATGTCCGTTTGTGCACTCACTGCAGCTCACTGACACGAGACGAGAGTGCTTGGAGGGCTTGGGCTTACGGTGTCGAGGGGAAGCCTGAAGGCGGTGCTGGCACCATGCGGTGCGCAAGTCGTTGAGCTATGTGTCGAGCGTCGACCGAGCGGGAGGGGCGAGGGGGAGGGCCGATCATCTCTGCCATGTGTCGACGCTGAGAAGTGTCAATCGAGTTGACATGCCAATACCGCACGACAGCTGCATGCGATCGGTGGAAGCTGTGCCGTCGAGTCTTAGCAAGAACGTGTCGACAAGGCGGTAAAAGAGCGAGCAAAGGTAAGAGAAAGGCTTGGCAAGAAAAAAGCAAAGGATGGAGCAAGATGGAGCGAGACGGGGAGGGAGAGGGGCAGGCGTTGTTAAAGTCTCGTGCTGATCTGGACATGGCGAGGGCGCTGGTGTCGGCGGTGCGCAGATTGTGCGCTGAAGACACGTCGTGCACGTCGTGGGGTTTGGTGTGATCCGAGGCTGGGGGCGGCCGTGCCTCCGCGCCATGCGCCTGATGATCCGAGCGGCGCGGGCGCAGCGGGCGCAGCGGGAACGGAGGACATCATCGGGGGCCGCGATGACAAAGGCAGCCGTAGACGGGAAGTCGCCTCCATCATTTCGTCGCGGTAAGAAGAGTTAGGAGGGGAGGTTTCGACCCACCACGGCCAGCAAACGTACCGTCGTGCCTCGATGCTGTCTACCGCACAAACCTCCCATCAAAGCATCGACGAGTCAGGCGGGTCCAAGATGGTGGTCAGTGCGCATCGCTCATAGGGAAGCAAGCATAGGTGCATGCATAAGATGCTTGCTCAGCCTGAAGTCCAGAGACCTGGAGCCTGGACCGGAGGTCCTTGCAGCCACGCCGCATCGCCGTCTCGACCTCCACCAAAACCTTTTCAGCGGTCCTGCAGTCATCAACCAAGAAAATGTGACACTCTCACACACCAATGTCCAACGTCTTCAGCTATCGCTCAGGTGACTGGCGAGCTGCTGCCATGCTGCTGCCGCCGTCGACGTGCCTTCGCTTCTACCGCCGCATGCGCCGTAGCGTCGACTACGCCTCCACCTCCACCATTCTCGCCGCTGACCGCTACCGATCACAGTGGATCTGGCAAGGCACCTGTCGCGAGCGATCGTTAAACCATCGACGTCTACCTAACGCTTGCGACAAACTTACGCGGCCAGCTTTGCGCCTATCTCACCTATTCTCTTACGTTGACCACAGAATCGCTGATAACAGCGAAAACTATCCTACGCTGAGCGCTTAGGGTTCGCCGCCCGGGCCCCTATGCTCCGAGTCACAGACCGCAGGACACAGGGGAGCGCGACGAGTTTAGGATTCCATGACCGCTTGTATCTCGCCTCCAGCGTGGTGGGTTACAGATTTGGGTACTGATCAGTGACAGATCCGGAACAGAGGCACAGGTTCAGAGTTTCAGAGCGGTGCGTTGACCTGTCCGTACCTCCACCGCGAGTTGGAACATTGAGTAGCTTGGCAGCCTCGAGGATCTCGGACCATGGACCCTTTCCGTCTGCAACGGGTCTTCACCACAATCGATGTGATGGCGGAAGTCGTGTGACCCGCTTTCCAGTGAGGTGTGACAGTGGGATCCGCCGGGCCGCTATCAGCGGGGATTGCGGGCACCGGCCCGCATGACCGTTCCCCACTCGAGCGCTCGCTAGGATGCCGATGTCTAACCCACGAACTACGGTCTCGGCATTCCCCGATACACCGAGGGGCCAACATTGATGAGAAAAGGTCATGCGACCATTGGATCACCCTGCCGGAGCGCCCGGCCCGCTGCTGCTCGTTATGTTGGGAGGATTAACTGCAACTGCACCCACTGGTTGGACAGTTCCAATTGTCCATTTCGGTGAACCTCTACCCCTGCCAGGCTGAACTTGACGCAGGATCGCGCTGGGCGCATGCACCGTTGACCGCTGACCGCTGACCGCTGACCGCTGACCGGAGCCGGACTTGGCCGTCGACTCTACGTACGACGTGCATGGCATAGCGGCATAGCCTTGGCTCGCCCTGGCGCTATGCTTGTGCAGCTCAAGCAGTGCCAGAATCCAACGAGAGTTTGCCCCACCGCATAGGCGTATGGGTCCGATGGCGGGGGAGATTTTGGTGGTGCAGACAAGGTTTACAGTTCGCATTCATGTTCTGCTCCGAAATGTGGATGCGATTTCGGTTTCCTTTCGTCGCTCGTCGCTTCTCGGATCTCGGATTGGAGCACAGTCGGAGCTGGGAAGAGGGCGAGCTAGAGCGAGATGGCTGGTCATGGTGGACTCGGAGTCGAGGGAGGGCGGCAGCCGAGCGACCTGGGATGCGAGCGTGCCTGCAGTCACGGCGCACGGCGGTTGCGACGAAGGCCAGCGCAAAGCAGGCATGACAGCTGCGTACACCCGTGACTGTCTTCTTAACGTTCTGTCGTAAGTCACAGAGCGGTGACGGGCACGGTCATCGGCATCCAAAGCGAGACCGCACGCTCAGCGAAGAGGAAACCTTGTCAAGAACATGCAGTGACGCCAGAACGGCTTAGGGTTTTGGCCAATTCCAACGGCCCCGTGCCTGGTTCTAATCACTGGGGACCTTGGCTCTCACGTCCTCGAGCCCATTCTCGTGCGTGAACCTTGCAGTCGCGACGGCTGGAAGCGAGTAATTCACTGTGTTGGCCCTGTCCGGATTCAGCTGACCTCTGCGCGACGCGGACTGGACGCACTGGACGTGCCGGACGTGCAATCTCGATCTCAGTACTTCCAGCTAATTTCCCAGCTAAGGGTCCGAAGATATTAATGAAAGAACGCGGTGGCTTGATCTGCCATGAGCGCTATTCCTGCGTTTCGCGATGGCCGGCCCGGTCAGGCCCGGCCAGCCCGGCCGTGCCGCCGCACCGCCGTTCCGCCGTCGCGCCGCCATGCAACCGGTGCATGTAGCGCACTGGTGCACTGCGAAACAAGTCAGGATGCACAAAGGGTTGAATGCCCGCTTCGCATCAGCTGACGCACGGACTGAAGGGGAGTCACTCACTCGTCACGTCGCTCCGAGACCGCGTCCGAGGCTGGCTCTAAGTGCGCGATCGGGGGCGAGAGAGAGGGCGAGGTCACTAGCGCGGATGACGAGGCTTGCCCGAGACTCCGGGCTAGCCACTGGGATGGAATGGAGACCGCGGCCCGGTTCGCGGCCGCACAACCGCTGCATGCGCTGCACCGTCACATCGTATAGAGCACAATGCGCTCCTTCCTCGCATCTTTGCAACCTCTTCTTTGTCCGTGCTCGCTTCGCTTCCCGTTGCCTGCCTTCGCTTGCCCGACTACTTAACGACCCAGGCGGTCCTTCGACTTTCGACCTTTCCCCTGCTCGACCCATCCAAGCATGCGCTTGCCACTCCTTCTCCTCTCGACACTCGGCCTGCTGTACGCGGCTGACGCGGCGCCGCCGCCCAACGCTGGGCGGCCCCTGCAGCGCCCCCGCCCCGGCACCTCTGTCTTCGAGCCCAAGCGCATGGTCAAGACCGCCCGCGAAGTTTCTAAGGGCAGACACGACGGCGAGCTGCGTGAACTTCTCTCCCACGCCGACCCCTACCTCTCCAAGGGGCCCTGGACCGTCACTTCCAAGACGATGGATGTCCCCGACGGAACTCGGTGAGCACCTGTGCGATCAGTACTCTGCTGACGTAAGCAATGACTATGCCTCGCAGGCACCATACTGGTGGCCCGCCAACTGGAACGACCCCTCCAAGACCGAGAAGTGTCCTTACATCCAGCGCGATGGCATTCGCAACCCCGAGGTGGACAACTACACCGACCGTCGCGACGGCTTTGAGATGATGAACAGCGTCTACTTCCTCTCGCTCGCGTGGTGGCACACGGACAAGCCCGAGTACCGGAAGAAGTGTGGCGAAGTCCTCCGCACTTGGTTCATCGACGAAGCTACTGCCCAGACTCCTCACCTTCTTCACTCGCAGATCGTTCCGTGCAAGAACTCCGGCCGCAGCATAGGAATAATTGACTTTGCTCAGCAGTATACGGACGTTATCGACGCTGTTGCGCTGTTGGACATCACCCACGATGACGCCTGGAGCGAGGAAGACTCGGAGGCGTTCAAGGACTGGAACCGGGACTACCTCGACTGGCTCGTGAACTCTGAATTTGGCCAAACCGAGCTCGCAGCCAAGAACAACCACGGAACGTTCGCTGCCATGCAGATTGCGGCGATTGCGGCTTGGCTCGGCGACATCGACACGGCCCGTGACCAGCTCGAGGCGCAGTTCGACCTCATCCCCCAGCGCATTGCGGCTAACGGCTCGCAACCGCAGGAGATTGCTCGCCCTACCTCCTACCACTACTCTACGTTTACGCTCGTTGCGTGGCTCCGCATGGTGGCCATTGGCCAGCGCATTGGCGTCGACCTCTGGGGCTACACCGGCCCCAACGGCGAGTCCATTCCCAAGGCGGTCGAGTACATCATTCCTGCGGCGCAGGGCGGTGATTGGCCGCACCAGGAGCTCCACATGAAGCGTTTTGCGGCCTACGGCATTGTCCACTTTGCCGCCGACATGGGCATGAAGAGCGCCCAGGCCGCCCTCCCCAAGCTCGAGACCGCCCCGACCGGAGCGTTCTGGAACCTCGGGCCTGCAGTGCAGCAGCTCGATTCGATCCTCCTCGACCAGGTCCAGGTGTAGACTAGCAGACGTAGCGCGGGCGCCAACGCTGTAGGAATAAACAATTCAGGGTAATACACAACTATGCAGTTTATCAGTCATTTGAGGGTACGCACGTCCACTAGCGTCGGATAGCGCAGTGGCTGAGTTGGTCGCGGGGAATTTCAGTGAGCACATGTCACCGAGCATGCAGGGGGGCTGGTGGAAAGTCGGTCGCCGACGCCGCCGGGATCGGCATGCACTCGACAACAGGTCTGACGACGACAGCGCATAGGGCGTTTGCGGACGGATGCGGGATGAGTGGCACCGTTTCGCATTTCACAACGTTTCACAATAATCCAGCCTCACTATTGTACACCCCTAACTGATCTGTTTCCCAACACCAACGCTACAGCCCGTAAACTTGAAATAACAACAGTCTACTTCCGGTCGTACGCCTCGTCCTCCTTCCCGTTGTCCTCGTGCACAGAGCCAGCGGAGCCGTTGAGTTCCTCAACAGCCCCTCGGCCCTTGTCGAACACGTGCGAGATCTCATCCAGCGTCAAGCCCTTGATCTCAGGGAAGAAGAACCAGATGATGACGAAAATGACGGCCGTCGTCGCGATGAAGACGGTGTAGTACTTCCACCCGATGGCCGAGAGCGCAATTGGGTTGACGTACGTGTTGAACGCTAGGGCGGCGTTCTGGACGGCGACGAAAATGCCCAGACCACGTGTTCGCAGCGAGTAGGGGAGGATCTCGGTCGTGTAGCTGTAGCACTGGATCGTCCAGGCGATGCAGTAGAATGCGAAGAAGATCTGTATAGTTAGCATTGCGGGAGGTCATGGGACTCACGAAGAGGAACGGAATCACGGCGATGCCGATGGGACCCTTTTGCGTGTGCGCAAATGTGGCTGAGAGCGCGGTGATGACGCAGTATGTGAGCAGCATGCCGCCGGTGGAGGTGAGCCAGAGGGGTCGGCGGCCGATCCGGTCGACGAACTGGGCAAACGTTGTCGAGATGAACACTGTCAGTCAGTCCTCACCCTATCAGGTAACTCACAGTTCCAGAGCGCAAGACAGCCGTTGATGGCGCTGACCTCGACCGGCTTCGTGATTCCGACGAGCTTCAGGATAGGAGACAAGTAGTACGACACGACGCCGTTACCAACCCAGTTGGTGCCGACCGAGATGACGAGAATGACAAAGAGGCGGCGGCGGTTCGCCGGCGTCTTGAAAAAGTCGAGGTACGACGTCTGCTGCTGTTCCTTCTCGACCTCCAAGGCCGCGCGGATCTCCTGCATCTCGTGCAGAACCAGGGGGTCGTCCATGTTCCCGTTCGCGTGGTGCTTCGCCAGCACGCGGTGTGCCTCCTCATGTCGGCCGTGCTTCATGAGCCAGCGCGGACTCTCGGGCATGTCAAACAGCATCCCGATGACGACCACGGGTCCGGCCAGCTGGAAGAGAGTCGGGAAACGCCATGACCAGCTGCTCGAGATGTAGAGACCGCCGAAGCAGATCCAGGCTGCGAACACTCCACCGACGTACGCGAAGGCGTAGTATGTCGCTCCAGCCTGGGCACGGAGGCGGGGATGGCTGATCTCGTGGAGAAGAGCCGGGGCGCACACCTTCGTGATACCGCCTCCGGCACCGATGATCCATCGCGAGCCGATGAACACTGCTGTTAGACGTGGCATAAGACCGTAGCTTACTAGGGAAGTCCTTCGCGAAGGCATTGACGAAGGCACCCACAATCTTTTACGTCAGCCTCCACTCTCAGGGAATACCTACGATCAAACTAGCGCCGAGACCGATGCCCCATCGACGCCCAAACTTGGAAGATACCCAATCGCCCACAAATGCGGTCAAAATTGCCGGAAAAAAGATACTCGCCGTTGCGAGACCGAGCTGAGAGCTGGAGGGGTTGTTAAAGTAGGCTTTCCATTGCGGGATAGCCTGTAAACCGTTCAGAAGGTTCTGGTCATCTGGGAGCGTCAGAATGATAAAGAGGAGGGCATTGAACGCCTGGACGTTGAAAACAGAAGTCGGATGTTACCAGACCCCATGGTGGCAACTCACATCCGAGATAGTAGACGCAGAGGCTGATACCGAGGAGATGCACTACGTTGCGGCGCAAGCACGGGTCCTTCCACCAGCATGGGTGCGTATTGTTCTCAATGTGGGCGAAGGATGTCTCTTGCGGGGCCATGTTGATTGCGGTCTGGGGTCCCTCAGCGGCGACTGTTGGTCGGTTATAAGCCATCCTGACGATCTCGGATGTTCGGATGCTCGGCCCGCGCCAGATCCCGTGCCCACCCTATCGGCTCGGATATCCCGGCAACCCGAATCACTCATATCGTCAACTTGGGACTTCCAATTCACTCAGCTGACTTCTCCGACTCCACAACCAACATCAATCAGCAATGACTGTGCCTCCCAAGGGATCACTTAGTCCGTGCCCACCCTGGACCAGCTGACCCCAGTCCTCGTCACCGGCGCAAGCGGCTACATCGCTAGCTGGATCTCGCTCTACCTCCTCGAAGCCGGGTACCGTGTGCGCGGTACGACACGCAATGCAGCAAAGGGACGATGGATGAAGGACATGTATGCGTCCCGCGGCTTGAACGAGTTCGAGTACGTGATTGTGTCTGATCTCGAGAATGCGGATGCCTTCGATGAGGCCGTGAAGGGCGTTGACGCGATCATGCACACCGCCTCGCCGTTCCACTGGAACGTCACCAAGCCGGACGACTTCATCAAGCCCGCAGTTGCAGGGACGGAGTCGGTACTGCGTGCAGCATCGAAGGAGCCCCGCGTGCAGCGCCTGGTCATCACGAGCTCGTACGCTTCTATCCTCGAAAATCGCGACCCTGGTACGGCGACATTCACAGAGGATGACTGGAACAAGCAGTCTATCGAAGCCGTCGAGAAGGAGGGAACCGATGCCTGGCGTATGCACTGGTACCGCGCCAGCAAGACGCTGGCGGAGCGCGCCGCATGGAAGTATGTCGACGAGAACAAGCCTAGGTGGGACCTCGTCACCGTCTGCCCGCCGTATGTCCTGGGCCCGATCATCCATGGAGCGGCCACCCCGGGAAGCTTGAATACTTGTGGGTCTGACGCAAGAGAGATAATGCTGACTGAAGCCGTCGCGAACTGGTACTCCTACTTGACTGGCGAGAAGACGACCGAGGACGCTATCGCACCGGCCGGTATCCTGTGTGACGTGCGCGATGTTGCCCGGGTGCATGTCAAGGCGCTGCTGCTCCCCGAGGCAGGTGGGCAGAGGTTCGGCATCGCTACCCGTGAGTGCACCAGAGCTCTCCACACTGACAGCAGGAACCTTCAACATCCAAGTGCTGCTAGACGCAGTGCATGAACATCCCGAGCTCATCGCCGAGTTTCCGAAGACGGTGAAGGGCCAGCCTGGCGCCCCTGTACCGACAATCAACTGGTTCGACTGCTCGCGCTCCCTCGAAACGCTGGGCATAACCCCCACGTCTGAGGTCAGCACAGCCGTGGATATGACGAAGAGCCTGGCGGAGCGGAAGGCGGGATGGGCCGAGGCGACTGCCATGAAAGCGTAGCTTGTAGGATCGTATGCAGAAGTTCTTGACCACATGTGTATCCCCCACTCAGAGCACTCTCAGAATAGACCGTGGGTGGGGTAGAAGAGATCGTCAATTGCATTGTTGGCATTGATTCGGCACCTGACGGCACACTGCGGAATCGCGGGGCCGCAGTGATGTCTTGGCTTCGGTACGAACCGCCCCCCCTCTACGTCAGTGAGTGTTCTGAGTGCTTCACTGGTCAACCCAGGTGTGCCCACATTGACGGTGGCTTGGCGCGGGCCGAAGTTGCCGAGTGCTGCCGCCGCTGCCCATATCTCGGCATCGTCGGCTTATCCGGCGCCCTGTGTTTGCTCTTAAGTGTTGGCACTCCGCATCGTCAGACCACCAGAACTACACCACCATGACCATCTCCCCGGTGCGTGACCCTCGTTGACAGATCTAACGTGTAGCTTCCCACCGACCCCACCATCACGGGCTACACCGTGCGCGACCTACGCTTCCCGACCTCACTCGATGCGATCGGCAGTGATCCCATGAAGTAGGTGTCGAGCATCAATGGGGCTGACCTCAGCACCGCCGGCGAAAATGCCCACGGCTACATCGTGTACCACACGGACGTGCCCGGCCTCGAGGGTATCGGTTGGTCCTTCAGCAACGGGCAGGGCAATGAGTAAGTTCTCGCTTACGGCCCGCCACGGCCCGTTCGGTAACTAACGGGCAGAGTACTCTGCGCCGGGATCCGGTGCCTGGCGCCCCGATTTGTCGGGCGGCGTCTCTCGACAATCGTGGGCGACTTCGCCGCGACGCATCGCAACTTCCTGGGTGGACAGACGCGCTTCATGTCCCCCGAGAGGGGTGTGATGCAGCTCGCCTCGAACGCGATTCTGAACGCACTCTGGGACCTCTGGGCCAAGGTTGAGGGAAAGCCCCTCTGGCGCCTCGTGGCTGATATGACGCCCGAGCAGCTCGTGGGCGTCATCGACTTCCGGTACATTACCGACGAGCTTACGCCCGAGCAGGCGCTGGCTCTGCTGAAGGAGAAGGAGAAGACTAAGGCGCAGCGTCTCGCCGCTGCTCTTGAAGACAGGGCTGTGCCAGGTTATAACACGAGTGTGGGCTGGCTCGGACTCAGTGACGAGGAGGTTGAGGCGGGCATCAAGCGCGCCGTCGATGCGGGCTTCAAGCATTTCAAGCTCAAGGTTGGTCAGGGACTTGAGACGGACCGCAAGCGTCTCGGCATGGTGCGCAAGGTTGCTGGCGACGATGCGGTGATCATGACGGACGTGAACCAGCTCTGGGACATCAACTACGCGATCGAGTACATGCCCCAGCTTGCGGACCTGCGACCGTGGTTCATCGAGGAGCCGACGTCGCCGGACGACATCTTGGGTCACGCAAAGATCCGCGCGGCGCTGAAGCCCCACGGCATCGGTGTTGCGACCGGCGAGCACGTCAACAATCGAGTCATGTTCAAGCAGCTCCTGCAGGCAGACGCTCTTGATGCCGTGCAGCTCGACGCCCTCCGTTTGTCAGGTATCAACGAGATCCTCGCCGTCTGTCTGCTCGCAGCCAAGTTTGGCGTTCCCGTTGTCTGTCACGCTGGCGGAACAGGTATGCCTGAGCTTTGCAACCACATTGCGCACTTCGACTACGTCGCCATCTCGGGCAAGCAGAGTATTCTTGAGTACACGGACCACTGCCACGAGTACTTCACGCATCCTGCCGAGTTCTCGAACGGTCACTTCCACGCACCCAAGGAGCCGGGATATTCGACCCAGCTCACTGATGAGGCATTTGCCAAGTTTGAGTGTCCCGAAGGCTCGTTCTGGAAGAGTGATAAGGGACAGGCTATGCTGAACGACCCGTGGCGCGGATGCGCGGCCGAGCAAACTAGCCCCATGAAGTAGAGGAGTAGTTAATGCATCATAGTTGCCAGGTACTGATGTCGTCGAAGAATCCGGGTTGCAGAAACTGTTCAATGTCCAGGAAATCCGTCAGTGCCTCGGGGCCTTGGGCGGCTGTTGCACCGTCGTGATCTTGATTGAGCCGATCTAGGACGACGGGCGAGATCCACTCGGTGATGTCCAAGCTCGTTTCCTTAACAATCATGTAGAGGTTGCGAGCCATGTCGCACGGGAATCTGTTCGCCGAGCGGTTTGACTCGATCATCGTCGAGATGGCCATGCCGTAGTATCGCAGTGCAGTGGATGGGTTGACTCCCGGCCGAGACTCATCAGCCGAGCCGCATATCCGAGTCGTCGCCAGGCTGAGCAGAACAGCTGCAGAGTGCGACAGCACCATGAACGCAAAGTCGTAAGCGTGCCAGATCGTCGTGTCCGCGTCTTCTCGGCAGTCATCGGAGAAGTCCTGCACCACGGCACTCGCGCAGGTCTCGACCTGCTGTCAGTATCGAGCCGAGTGCGGGCTTACCTTCTTCAGACATTGAGCCAGACGATGTGCTCTGTGTGGTGTGTCAGACAGCGTACGTCGCAGAAACGATGGGCTGTCAGGGTGCGATAGCGGCTTGAGCGGTATTGAGAAGAGACACAATCGCAGGTGGTTGTAGATCATCCGAATTGGGAGAGCAGCACGGCCAAGCTTGCCGACCAATGGTGAACCTGCCTTTCAGCCGAGTTGCGACGGCAACACTTACGAGCCCAAAGCCATCTGCTCGAGAACGCGTCGAGCGTAGCACCGATGCTTTCCAACTCTTCCCAACACGAGCTCGGATCGGACTTCAGCCGAACATTAACGAAACGGCTGTACCGAGTAGCAATGGCAGCGAGGTCAACATAGGCTGCAACTGTAGCTGCAGTGGAGTCATCCTGCTCCAGCAGAATGGTTGTGTCGAGGGCTGCCTCGTCGAAGCCTCGTGTTTCGGGCCGGCCGAATCCGGCAGTAAAGCTGATGTTAGCTTGAAACGCTCTACCTGGCTCACAATCGGTCAAAAGCGTAGAGACATAAATATGTCTTCCAGCTTGAAAGCAGCCGCGGGGTCGGCTCAATCATACCCTTCGCCAAGGCAACACTTGCGTTTTGAATACCGAGCCGCTGCGCTAGCCGAAGGGCCGATCCCGTCATCATCCACGGGTCCGGAGAAGCGCCGCGGTCTTGTAGGCCCCAGGCACAGAGGAGCACTGTTGCCTGAACATCCTCCAAACAGTGGACCTTCGAGATGATGGCCTGCACGTATCCCGCCATGGCCATGCCGCGGATCTGGAGCCACGTCTCGGGGTCGACGGTTGCAACTGTTGCACGCGGCAGTCGTTGCGTGAGATCGGAGTTGTACTTCGCCGCAATCGCAAGGATGGTACTGAACAAGAACGAAGAGCGGTTCCGGATCGAATCGAACGACAGATGACGGGGCTCCTGGAAGAGAGGGATAAAGAATGCAATCTCATGGGCGAAACTGTTGTCAGCGAGAAGCCTCTTGCTCACTCACAAGTCAAACAACGCCCTGGCTTGCTCTTCCGTGAGGACCTCCTCCTCGATCGGGTCTCCGCGGCGACGCGGAGTGTGGGCGTCCTCCTCGGCTTCTGAGTGCGTAGACAAGATCTCTTCATTCCGGAAGACTTCCGGGTGGTAGGCTAACGGCCGGAACGGCGCTTCGTACGCCTCGGGATCTGTGAAGGCCGCCATTCGCCTGCCGGAGACGACCTTTGGAATCGGACGAGCCTGAGCAACGTCCACAGCATCGTGTCCACGCTGTCTTCTGGACTCGGAGCAAGTTGTGTTCGGAGACACCGAAGTCTGCGATGAGTGCACCTGGGGAGACAGAGCCGGCACAGGGTCTACCGGGAGCCACTCCGCGGCGTCCGCCGAAGCTGCAACGTCTGCAAACAAGCTGAGCGCCTCGGGACCTGTGAGGCTCTGCTGGGTCCCGAGCTGCTGTTGAGCTGCGGGGTTTGGAACGTACGGCTGAGAGATGGCTGACTGCGACGACCGACTCTCCATCATCTGCAGGAGCTTATCGACGTTCGCTTCGAGACGAGTCAGGCGCTCAGCGCTGTCGTGCCGTTGCTCGACCTGGGCTTGCGGCGGGGGCGGGTTCGAGTACTGGCACTGGACATCGTTTCTATAACAGTTGCGGCATCTTGTCTCGGCGTCGCTTGGAGGAGGTTGACAACGGAGCTTGCTCGCTCGACAGCGATCACAAGCTATGGTCAGCTCCGACGTCACGTGCAACTAACCTCGGGCCGCGCGCCTTGGTCGAGGAGGTCTCGGAGATGCGGATGACGGCCCGCCGTGGGGTGACTGCGAGTACACCAGGCGAGGACTCTTACTTGCTGGTTCGGAGACGCTCATGGTGTTGTAGTGTGCTGAAAGTCGCCAAGAGAAAGTCGGTGGGCGAAGTGCAGCTGATCCGAACCGGCAACTACCGGCCCTGGACTTCGGCCCGAGATCCCGAATGTGAGCATCCTGCACTTCCATGCCCGTCCCTCCTGCTCGTGCATTCCTTACATCTCGGCTTCCCATCCCACAAAGTTTCGTATCTGCACCAACAGCCTTACGGTGAGTGGTTGGTTCAAGTCACCCAGTCGGGATCTCAATCACGTGAGAAAGGTCAAAGAAGTGCACAACGATACCGATCCGGCCGCACTGAGCCGTCGCAGCCTCTGTGCTGAACGATCACGCTGTCGTGCACAGAGAAGTCTGATCGCCTCAAGTGAGCTTATCTGCCCGTCGCTAATGCTCACAAAAGAGTAGATGTTGAGAGCTGTAACCAGAGCGAGCACAAGCCCGAGAGTCCATAACGGGTGCCGGTAGGAGAGCTCCGCCACTCCCCGGAACCCCGAAGCGCAACAGAGGGCCAGCCCAAAAAGGGTGCGGTAGATAGAGAATGGACTCGGGAATTCCGTCAACATGTGGTCCGGAGGGTGGTCGTCGCAGGGCCATTCAGATGCCACGAAGACAGATATTCAGACCCTGCCATTAGTGGAGCATCTCTGGGTCAGCGTACCAGTGGAAGTGGAAGCCATGCGGTCCCATGTGACGGCATACTCTGCGAAGGGACACTTATAGGCTCTGTAGGACTCTCCAAGGCGTCGAGAACCTTGATGACGTTCTAGAGTTAGTAGCAACACGTCCCGATGTTGGAACTTGGTTTGCTCACAGCCATGCTCCCATGGAGCATAGCAGGCAGAAGTGGAGGGCGACGTTGGACCACTTTCAGAGAACCTCGCAGGCGCCCATCAGTCGTCGGGCGCTGTCGCTGTATTGTCCGTAGAAGATCATGAAGTACAGATTGGTGCACACTCCGAGGCTGAGGATCTGTTAGTAAAGTATCAATCGTGGGCAGTCATCACAAGAGCCTGCAGACTGATGTCAACGGGCATCACTTGAGGGCAATGAACGTTGCGCTCGCTCCGAGATCAGAAATAGGCGCAAGGCAGCCTCAGACCCATGCAAGTGGTCCAGCATGCCTTCTCAAGGTGGTTCAGAAGTCTCCGATGTCCCGGGCCCTCCGACGTAGGTTTATGGTCTTGACGTTGTTCCGGGTTGTTGATCTAGGCATGAGTGGCGTCAGTCACAAGTGCCAACAATCGCAAGGCACCTTTGCGACGCGAACGAGATTCCACTTCGCGTTGCTCGTAACGTTTAATCCAGCTTGCGTTTGACTTCATCTCTACATCACATTCCTCATCACCCATATCATAGCCGCTCCTTCTTCAGACTTCTTTTCCTCGGATCCGACTCCGTACACATGCTGAGTCATCCAATCGTTCATCCCACTCGTCATCCTCATCGATTCTAAAGCTTGCCCTTGAACTTGGGCAGTTTCTCCCTAAGCCTCTTCCCCATCTCGCCCCCCAGCTCCTGCAGACCCGACAGCGGGCGGACCATGACTTCAAACTCGCGAATGAGCCCATCCTCGTCGAACCTGATAAGATCCACGCCCTTCAGTTTCTTCTCATTCACATTCGCGCTGAACTCGAGAATGACACTGAGACCGTCGGGCGACACGAGTGTGCGGTAGTACGTGAAGTTCTTGAAGATTGTGACGACGGTGGAGAGCACGAGCACGACGGCGTCCCTGGACTCGTACGGGTGGATCGCCATGGGAGAGCGGAACTTGGCGTCCGGGTGCACGATCGAGGGGAGGGCGGACATGTCCCCTGACTCGACCAGGTGGTGCCATTTCTCGAGACTGCGCGCAACCGCGGGTTTGAGGAGGGAACGGGCGTGCGAAATGTCGTTGGGGTTGGGGTTGGGGATGTAGGACATGGCGGGCGAGCTTCGAGCTGGAGCGGAGCGACGGTGAGAGAGCGAGATAGATCGAAGGCGCTGGTGGAGTGTAAAGCAGCGAGAGTCGGTGCGAGGCAGACTGAGCAAGTGGAGGCTAGCGAGTGTCGAGTTCGCAAAGAGTTTATCTGTGAGATAGAGACTGTTGTCGATCGCTGGCGATGAGCAACGAGTGGGCACGCGCACGTCTTTATATCCCGAGTGGAGGTGCCCGAGTGGAGGCGATCGGACCGGGGAATCACCGGTGCGGAGCCCCACATCACACGCCGGCGGCCACTGACGAGATCCCATACCCAGATTGTATCACGGCTGTAAATCTTAACCGACCTGAACATGGGGAGGGTCACCGCGTTCGGCGTCGGCGAGTCTCTGCGTGCCCCACAGATCTTGCCCTCGGACGCAAGGAATGCCGAGGTGTATCTGATAACGGTGCTTGGAGTCGGGGATCGGCCATGGAGGGACAATGATCGCAATTAGCGAAGGCGGCGCTCGCCGCATCCAACCGACCACGCCGCGCTCGGGCGGGATTCATCGAAAACTGTGAATGAAAGCGAGAGCCGTCACATAGAGTTCTGTACATTTGTAAGATATCAACTTCTGAACTTTCTACACAAGAGAAATAACAACACAACCTCCTCCCATTTCCACCATGCTACCTTTCCACCATGCTGGCGCCTCGCTCCGCTCGTTCGCTTAGAGGAACACATCCGTCTTGTACCGTCCCCGACTCAGCGCCTCCATATCCTTCTCCCCATTACCGCTCCTTCCTCCCATAATCTCCGTCAAGGTGCGCTTCAACCCAGATCCAAGCCTGTTGCTACTACCACAAACGAAGAATTGCGCGCCTGTGTCGACCAAACTCATGAAGGCCTCTTTCTCGCTCCGGACGCGGTCCTGAACGTATCCCTTGAACACGGGGAGTCCCTCGAATGAAGCGTCGTCGGAGCGGGAGAAACAGAGTCGCAGGTCGAGGCCGTTCTGGGCGTACGAGAGAAGTTCCTGAGCGTAGGGCAGGTCGGCGGCAGACCGACAGCCGAAGTAGAGCGTCATCCTGCCTCCTGTGCGCGCTCGTTCGGCGATGAAGCCCATGAATGGCGCGATGCCACTGCCGGCTGCGAACATGGCGATCGGCACTTGGGGAGGAGGCAGGTGGAATCCCGGGCTGACCTTGGTCGCGCACTGGAGGTTTTCTCCCGGCTGAAGGCGCGCGAGGTAGTTGCTGCATACCCCCAGGACTTCTCCACTGGGTCCCTTTGCCGTGTGCACCGTATACGTGATGGTAGCGGTCTTATCGGGAGATGGGGGCGAAGAGATGGAGTAGTGCCTCGGCTTCATCCGTGGCAATGCGGCCAGCATCGCGTCCAGTGGCAGGGTAGTGTCCTCCATCAGGTCCAGGACTGTGTAGTGCCGCGCGCGGGCCGATTCGTAGTCCATCCCTTTTAACAGCGTGCGGGGGGCAGTGTGTCCGAGTTCGACGTAGGATGTGAACAGGTCTGCGGCTCGGACAGTCAGACTGCCCCACTTCAGCACGTCGTCAGGGTGCAGCCCCGACACCCTCAATGCGCGCTCGACAGTGGCGGGGGGATTCTTAGGCAGAACGCAGAGATAGTCGCCCGCCTGGTACTCGTGGCCCTCGGGCAGCTTCACGACCGTGTGCACGGTCCAAGGATGCGACTCGGCGGCGGGAAAGATGGTGCGTTGTTCCACGACACTGCCGAACCCGAACCCTTCCGCGTGGTTCGAGTTTGCGGAAGCAGGGAGAACAGTCACGTCCTCGAGCACAGCGGCAGTCTGGCCTTCGACCTCCGCGACACCGAGCTGCTCCCACACAGCCGTGCTGAACGCCTCAAACTCGCCTAAGACGTCCTGGCTCGCATCAGCCAATGTTATGGGCATGAGACGCTGGGCGCCGAGTTCTTCCAACCTCTTGTCGACGAGTTTGGGGATGCGGTGGAACGTCGTCGTCCAGTCGGGGTGTCCGAGACCGAGGACCATAAAGCTCGCGTTTGGCATGGGACCCGCCGTCTCCAAGGCTGTCACGAAGGAGCGGGCATTGTCCGGCGGCATGCCTTCGTAACTTGGGATGATAACAACGGTCGCGCCGTCAGAAGGCAGCATGCCGTCGCCGCACGTGTCGTCCAGCTCGCCAACGAAGGGTTTCAGACCCCTCGCGGTGGCTTCCTCGGCCATCTCGTTTGCCAACGTTGCGCACGTTCCCGCGTTGCTGCCGTAGAGAATGTTGATGGGCACGCCCGAGGCGTTGTCCGTCTTCACGGCGCGGCGTTTCTTCTCCCCCGCTTTTGGCGCCCCGGCACCCAGTGTGGATCCCTGCGCCAGCTCCGTCAGCAGCGACTGCGAGCGCGAGTGCCGCGGTGTAGCGATGATGCGCATGTTGTCTGGCTTGATCGTGAGCGTCTCTTTGACCACGAGCTCGTAGTTTGGGTCTTCGAGCTTCAAGTCGAAGCGGTGCAGAATCATGATCAGGCAGATAATGCCCTCCATGATTGCGAAGCCACGGCCGATGCACGCTCGAGCGCCGTTACCGAATGGCCTGTAGGCGGCGGGGTCGAGGTCGGACAGATGTTCCCATCTCTCGGGGTAGAACTCCTTGGGGTTCTCCCACACTGCCGGGTCGCGGTGCAGCAGCGGCAGGAAGACGAAGCAGTGGTCGCCTTTCTTTAGTCGGAAGTTGCCCGGGAGCGGCTCGTCCCCATTAATCGGCTCCACGGCGTACGCTGGTGCGGTAGGCTGAAGCCTCAACGACTCCTTCAGGACCCAGTCGATGTAGGTCGCCTTGGACGGGTTGATGTTGAGCATGTTGTCCCCCGCCTCGGCCACCAAACGGTCTGCCTCCTCGCGAGCTTTCGCGAGGACGCGCGGGTTCTTCATGAGATAGAACATGGTGAAACTCAGCATACCTGACGTCGTCTCGTGTCCCGCGATCAGGAACGTGATGATCTGCATTCGGATGTTCTCGTCGCTGAGGTGCTTGCCGGTCTTCGGATCCTTGTCGTGCAGCATGACGTTGAGCATGTCGCCGGCGTCGGGGTAGGGGTTCGCTCGTCTCTCGGCAATGAGCTTGTCGCACAGGTCGAACATGTACTTGACGTTCGCGTTGTACTTGCGGTTATGGTTCCAGCGGAGTTTAAGCAAGGGAGCCGGCCAGCGCGACCGCTCGTCAGACATTAAGAGACATGCGACCATCGAGTCCACAAATGGGTGCAGCTTCTCGGAGTGGAAGGAGTTGAATCGGAAGCGGAAGCCGCAGAGCGCAATCGTGTCCAGCGTCAGGCGTGTGAATTGATCGGCGGCACTGAAGGGCGTGCCGGCTGTGTGCTCCCAGTGCATGAGCATCTGCGCGAGAACGTCGACCATCATCGGCTGCATCTTCTTGAGACTGAGCGGGCCGAACACAGGCACGAGGACGCGGTGCGCAATGTCCCAGTTCGGCTCGCCGGGGTAGGCCGTGAAGAGTGCGTCACCAACCAGTGGGCGTAGGTGCTCAAGGGGCAAGTGGACCGTCTTCTGGAACCGGGACTCGTCGTTTAGAACCTGCGAGATGGCGTACGAACCGCAGATGTAGAAATCGTGACCAGCCCCTGACATCATGTAGTAGCGTCCGTATGTGTCGGCCAGCTCTGTGATGGACTTGATCGTCTGCTTGACATCGATGCTTGGGATGGATCCCAGCACGGGCCAGAAGGGAGGGTGCGGCACGTTGTGGTATCCATCCTTGCCGAGGGTGAGGTTGACATTGGGACAGATTTGATGCCCAGTGATGGGACATTTCGAGTTTGATTCCTTCTCTTTGGCGTGGTCGTGATCAGTGACAGAAGTAGTTGCCGATGGTGTCGAGGCGGTCGGGGCCAGGGCGGGGCAGGCAGAAGCCTTTGTGGGCCCCGCAGGAGCCGCGGGGATGGACGATCCGTCGCCCATTTATGCAAGGGGGATGTTTGTGCGAGGTGTCAGGCAGGGTTATGGCTTGGGGGTGCAAGGGGGACGAGGGGAGTGCATGAGGGATGGCGTGGTATATGAATGATGAGAGGGGAGGAATGGAAAGATGGGAGGGACGGGGAACGTTTGCCGTGTGAGACAGATATCGGCGCGGAGGAATCCCAATCTTCGGACTAGGCCTAAGGCTTGCTTCGTCTTACGCAACAACACACCGCTTGCGATGTGGTCTGGAATCCACACTCTGATGCGCGGTGCGGGGCGTCGGTAATCGGGTCGTCTGGGAGGGGGGGAAGACTCCACGGGGGAGGCTGCGGGGGGTGAATGACGGCCGCCGGAGAGGATGGTTAGCACCGTGCTAGTGATAGTGTGAAGCACCGACTTCGTCGTGAACCATGCATGGAACTGCAGTCGGAGCTGCCAGCCCTTGTCGGTCACCTGGGCGAGACCCGAAGCCCAGTACGCGTGCCCGACACTGCGAACACACGGTACTTCCATGACGAACCTTCACCGGAACCAGGGCCCCTGCCCGCATTGTGCCCTGGTGTGCCCTGATCACCGGCCCGAGTGGCGAATGATTGCGCCTGCTGACACGACTGCCCGCTTTTTAGGCTCATTGTCTTGTCCGGCAACAGGATCGTCTTGGCCTTGGCATGGACGGTCATGACAGTCGAGGCCGCAGTGCACGTGAGCAACAGTCACGTGACTCACCCGGGTATGGGTGTTACCCTTTGGCAGGCTGACCCTTTTACCCCGGACTACTCCGCATTGGTTCAGTATCCGGATGTGGAGATTTCCTGGGAATATTTCAGGACAGCCACCCGACGTATACCCAACCACTCGCGCCACGGCGTCCGACAAGAACCACAGGGCGGACAGGGAGTGAATGGGGAGACCCACTGCAGCAGAGTAGACTAAAGCGCGTGCGTGCGGCCATCAACGCAAACTGACCTCTGAACTCTGGCCTCCTGACACAGCCCACAACCGCCATCGTTGCATCGTTTCGAGCTACGTGACTTGCTTCCTGTCTACTTCCTCAAACAGCAGCCGCGATCCCCCTACCGACGTTGACCAACGACTGACGACGCCCTCATCTCTTTGCTTTCCTCATCGACTACTAGGCCCACGTCTCCTTCGGCCATACATCTCGTTCGGCCTCGTTCTCTTCGTCTCTCGCTTTACACACCCCACGCTCCTTAAATCCTTTGACGCGAACCCCCTTCCTTTCCTCCCTTGATCGTCATTAACGCAGGACCATGCTCGCCAGCCTGCTCGCCCTCCTCCCTCTCCTCGCGGGCGCCGGGGCTACCCGCGCTTGGTCGCCCGAGGAGCTCGAGTTCCGCAACTCGCAGCTCATGATCGCCAAGGAGCAGCTCCTCGCCGGTCCCATCTCCCTCCTCGCCGACCACAACCAGTATGCGCCCTACGAGGTCGGCTGCCCTGCCAATGTCACGTGGATCCGTGATGCGACCGGCATCTCGGAGGGCGAGAAGAAGTACCTCGAGAATCGCGGGCCTCTGATCGACGATGCCGTCAAGCGCATGCTTGCGACTGTCAACATGACCGCCCCCGCCAGGCGACCGGTCATTGGTCTCGCCTTGTCTGGAGGTGGTTACCGTGCCATGGTGTGAGTTCTTTTTGAACGCCGCAGCGCGCAGTTTGGCCCATGGGGGGACCCATGCCCTGAGCGCCGCCCGCCGGGTGTGCCGACAATAGAAGCAGCTCACTGACGCTGACCTCAGGAACACGCTTGGGTCTGCCGAGGCGCTCTTCGACGGCTCGAACACGGACATCAGCGGCTGGCTCGATGCGACGAGCTACATTGTCGGTCTCTCTGGTGGTTCCTGGGCTGTCGGCACCTTTGCGGCCAACGGCGGTGAGCTGCCCTCCAAGCTGGCTGCCAACGTTTGGAACCTCGAGAAGTCGTTCATCGCCCCCGAGTCCAACAACACCGAGTACTACGACAAGCTCTTCTCCGAGACGGCTGCCAAGCACAACGAGGGCTTCCCCGTCCAGCTGACTGATGTGTACGGCCTCGCGCTCGGCGAGCACACGCTCCCAGACAAATGGCGTCTCGACACCAAGCCGAACATCACGCTGTCCGCGCTAATGCAGGAGGTTCCTGGCTACGCCAACTACTCGCTTCCGATCCCCATCATCATTGCCGTTGGGCTTCCGGACCCCAAGGCGCCGGCGCAGAAGAACAGCACCGTGTGGGAGTTCAACCCCTTCGAGTTTGGCTCGTGGGACAGCTCCTTCACGCCTATCGAGTACCTCGGCACGCCTGTCGATGACGGCAAGAACAACGGCACGTGCTACAAGGGCTACGACCAGGTCTCGTTCATCATCGGTGTCAGCGGAACGCTGTTCAACGCGCTTCCGTTCAACGCCGCGACGCTGTTCCAGGGCACGCCTGAGCAGCTTTCGCTCTTCAACAACGACACGGTCAACGTTGCGTCGCTGCCGAACGCCTTCGACCCCGAGGTCGACGGCAGCGTCCTGACACTCGTCGATGGAGGCGAGAACCAGCAGAACCTCCCCTTCGACCCTCTGCTGGCCAAGGACCGCGCCGTCGACGCCATTATTGCGCTTGACGCCTCGGGCGACCTGAATGGCTACCCCGACGGCTCGGCCATCTACAACACGTACAAGGACGCCCCGAACGGTACCTTCCCCACGATCCCCCCTGCTTCCACCTTCGTGAACCAGGGCCTGAACACGCGCCCCACCTTCTTCGGCTGTGACGAGGACACCCCTCTGGTGGTGTACGTCCCGCATTACCCGTGGGTCGCGCCGACCAACTCGTCGACCTTCAAGTTTGCATACACCGACGCCGAGCTCAAGCCGCAAATGCAGAGCACGCTGATGAGCATGTCGTTGAACGGAACCGTCGACGCGTGGCCGACGTGTTTGGCGTGTGCGCTCGTGGACCGCGCCAACGGTGCCGACAAGCGCACCGAGGAGTGCAAGCAGTGCTTCAGCACTTTCTGCTGGGACGGACAGACGAACGACACCGCCCCGGGCAGCTACCTCCCCGCCGTTGGAGCGCCCGAATTCGTGAAGAACGTCAAGCTCGACATCGCCAAGCCCGACATGAGCAAGGCGGTCAAGAACGAGAGCGTCACCGGCGGCACGAGCGGTGGCAAGGACGGCGCAAAGTCGGCTGCTGGCTCTGTGCTCCCGAGCATCGTTGGTGTCATCGCCGGCGCGGCGCTGTACGCGCTGTTTTAAGCACGGTTTGTGGGCGCGAAACACTCCTGGAACGGTCATGTACCTTCCCAAAGCGAAACCTTATTTCGTCTCGGACACTATCGACAAGATCCCAAATACCCATACCCATATCCCAAGCACGCCAGTATGCACCGGTCTAAAGCTGTTCAGTTTTCAGTTTGTATTTCTCCTCTTTGGGTTCCAGCGTTCCTGCTATGCATAGTCCGTTATCGATCTGAAATCGTCCACAGAGTCAACAAAGGTGGATCAGGAACGTGCCGTGCAGATCATCACGTCGATCGCCCCTGTTTCGTCTCAAACCATCAATCACCCCTCTCCACTTACACTCCCTCTCACATCCTCGGATCCTCGGCAGCGACGAAGCTCAAGCATACCGCACAACCCACTGTTGGTTACTGTTCCCCTCCACACAGTTCCACAACTGCAACGTCTCCCCCCGTCCATCCTTCCAGTCGAGACACTGGTTGAAGCCGACAAACTGGTCCGCAAACGTATTCTCGATCTTGCCCCCGTTCTCGCGGCGCACAAACGTCCAGCCCGTGTCTGGGCGCGTCCAGGTCGTGTTGCGACTGACGACACTGCCTGGTTTCGGTTGCCAGGCGCGTTCCGGCCAGTCTGGGGTCAGCCCTGCGTGTGGGTATGAAAGGGAAGGAGGAAGGAGGAAGGAGGAAGGAGGAAG